>JAVTVY010037925.1:0-17199 GCA_036873755.1 Hanleya hanleyi | reverse complement strand
GGTAATCTACCTAAAATTTAATGAGCTAAGGGATAATTGGATATATATGGCCTGGGTAGTTAGGATTAGGCCTGGAATGATTCGTTACCTTCCTTTGTAGTTTGCACCGCCACCAGTATTCACGTTGGTGAATTCGATCCAGGCTGTAGCTGTCCAGTGTCCAGTTGGGAATATCTTCACAACGTTATCAAGTGTCCAGGCCGTCATGTCATAAGTACTAAACGCGGAAGTCATCGTCGACACTAACACTGAAAGTACACGATCTGACAAATAAACCTCTACAGAAACGCTATGAATGTCTGGAAGGTCCTCCAATTTTATTCTTCAACCAATGAAAATACAGAAGTTTTATTTGAACACTTAAATTGACCAATCAAGTGCTTTGACATTAGAAGATATCCCGTGGTGTACTGTTATTCAATGAATAACATCATCAACATGGGTGTAGTATTACCATATTTGGAAGAGGGATGTAAGCAATACACAGTTATCCCCCCTGTTAAGGGGGATTCGAAGTCGTCAAGATGACTGACAGTGTGTAAACGGTGTTAACTGACTTAGCTATTATCTTGTCATTACACGCCACATTTTCAACAGAATACACATCATACTTACTTGATTAACTACAGCGCAAGAATCATAACATTACCGTCGACTTCCCGTGTCTACTTCTGCTCGTTTGTCTACCCCCGGACAACTCCAGCGGACATGTTAACTGGCAAAAGTTCATGCAGCGAGAGCTCGGCGTGCCACAGCACCCTCTATTTTTAAAGAACATCCCTGTGCGCGCCTATTTATATGCTCATAACCATCATATTGGAAGATATATTCGCGCCATAACGCCAGCGTCTTCCAAGCCAGGTCGGTGTAGTTAGTGGTTTATGTGTTACAGGGAGGGGTGGTAGAGATGGTAAGATGTATTTATGGGTAAAGGTCGCCATATCCGACATGCAGTATTCAGGTGTCGTCCACAAACTTATTCCCACGTCGGTAATCTCAATACAGTTTTCGTGCGACAGTTCGCATCAACTGCAAACATGTATAAGCCGAACATATTGACACGATTGTTTTTCTTGCAACTTGGAAAGCGGTGACGTCGTCTAAAGTATATTGTATCTAATAGGCGTCAGACATTCACAATAATCAGCCGTCGTCCACAATCGAGTTTCCTCGGCGATAATCGAAAGACCGTTTTTTGTAGGACAATTTGCATCAATTCAAGGTATGCATGAAACGAAAATTAAAAACAAATTGTCAATTCCTGGAGCTTACCAAAAGGCTGTTTCACTTTGATTCAGGCGTTGTTGTATCACGGTAAAAACCGTGTAATATAGTCGCGATTTGTGTGTACCTTTAAATCGAGTAAAGACGTGATTTGTACCAGACAAAAATAAAGCTGCTACCCTCAGAATACAATACAAGATGTAGTATAGATTTTCATTGATAACGTCATTTTTATGTACAATTTTGATCGCCGACGGTTATTTTGAAATCGAAATAACTTCCGTATAGCATGTGACGATTATGTAAGTTGCCGCCACTCTATCTTATTCATCATAAAGTTTGAGAATCTTACAATGGAGGTCTATTATCTTGATTAACGTGGTTCTCCAGTAAGGCTAGATGGCGTTAATTTGCCGTGTGTCGATGCAATATCGATAAGCAGGGACCGATAACATACAGAGATATGTAAATCAACGTATAAGTTAAAGTTACCCACCTGCCGGATCTGTTATTACGACATCCTCATATATGACTGTGAGACTATCACACATGTAGTATTTTTCAACGATACCGGCCATGTTGTTGGCCGCCCACATGGTGGTATAATCATTGAAGTATGTCGACAACTCGGTGTCCCAGTCTGGAATAAACAAAAGCAACTTAAATCATCGTTCGTTTTATTTACTGTCTGTCGCACATTACGATGCGACGGGATTTCCGGCAATATATCGGAGCCAGTTCTTCTCAGAGAAGTGAAATTCCCCACAGTATCTATATATAATTTGTGCATTTTTATTCTGAAACTTGAAGGAAATCTGTTCAGAATTCCGTAATAAAGTGGCAAAGTGCGGACAGTTCCGTAACCTGGCTTAGTCCGTTATACGGTTAGTTCTAAATTATAGACCTTTTCAATATTTTTGTTTCAAGATAAAAAAAGGCTTGAGGGATAATAAATTCGTTATTCAGGCTCTCCACCGAGTGTATGGAAAATTCGACTGACGCCCCAGGGTGCATTAGTTTCAGGGATTGGCGTAACTTTCCATACAAACGGTGGAAAACCTGAATTACTAATAACATAAACGGGCTGTGGCTTACAAATTGTAAGATATTTTGTGGAGAATTGTGTAAGGAGTTGAAGGAGTTAGCAAAACATTATGTACGCAAATATAAAATATGGTTCGTAAACAAGGTTATTCAGAAATAATACATTAATCGACAAATGGGGATATTAATTGCTGGGTGATTTTTATGGGGGAAAGACGCTCCTAGTGGTGTATGCTACGGCCTACCCCTTTGTTGATCTGATTAACTGTTGCGCTTTTCGACCCGCTCCAGCAGACTCATCGCGCAAAACTTGACCTCTGTTGATGAATATGGATACCGAACACCATCACCGTATTTGGCCAGCTGTGGGTGATGTTCGTTGCCAAACTTCAGAAACATGGAGCTGATCATTTGTGGAAAATATACGTTATGGATTCAAATTGAAGTTCTGAGTTCAAAATTAGGTGAGTTTTCGGAAGGTTCTATCCGTTTGTTCTCAAATGCGCGAACGGAATGCGAACACTCAATCTTTCGCTGACAAAACCATTCCACTACAGACTGAACTGAAAGGAAATTTCCGCTCGCGATAGAACAAGAGCTGGGTATGTCTCGAAGAAGAATCCCCCGATTCTCTAACCCGGCCAACCCACATACTCGCGTGTAGTTTCAGTCCAAGTCCAAGTTTCAACGTCACCTATCTAAAGGACAGGATGGCGTCCGACCGGGATGGGAACACTCAACCTCTCGCTTACGATCAAAATACGGTCTATGGACTGAGTTATAGCTAGCATTTGTTTGTTTCTTAGACGTTGGAAGGCGTCACAAATTCCAGAGAATGTCTCAAGTGCCATTATTTATATGCATACGGCAAAAGTGAAGGATGTGTTCAAACTGTCGGAAAAGTAATCGTCTCTCTTGTCCATGTTGTCGTACAGTTGCGTAAGAACAGGTCACTTTTCATTTTGCTAAAGAAATAAGTTTGAATATTCCATTGATTCTTTCCAGATATAACACGTGCTGCTTTTTAATAACACATCTGGTGAAAAATATGATGAGTGGGGCATGCTGTAAACAACTGATGGCATATCTACAAGGAATGTACGCTTACCATATTTATTGCCTTTTCACAAATAAAGCCTCCGAGCATTATATAACAGCTGCAGGAAGAGATGCGGCTGATATGACGTGTTGTTTTCCAGTTACATTCTCTCCCCTGAGGCTCTTTGGAAAGTATAAAATTCGAACGTCATTCTGATCCATCTCGAATCAGAGAGACGACCTGTTTCTAGGTGACTTCATCCACTCAAGTTTACGCTGTCATTCAACACACTTTGGTAAGTTTTCGTTATTGACGCTAACACTCTCACTTCGTTTTTTAGAGAAAGACAAATATTTATTATGGCTAACAACTTGAAGTTCTCAATTTGGGGGTCCGCGCGTCTGTCCCCCGACTCCGTTTTCGGACAGTAACGTCTGACAAACTGAACGGATTCGCTTAAAATTTGATAGGTGGGTACCTTGCCTCAAGATGTTGTTACATATTTCTTTTGCGGACAATAACTCCAGAACAACTGGACGGATTCTTTTAAAACTTGGTGTGTGGGTACCTCGCCTACAGATCTCGCTTGGGGTTGATTTTGACGCCGATCCACATATAGATTGCGCCACCTGGAGGCCAAGCTAAAATTGCGTTTCGAGACAATAACGTCTGAAAAAACTGAACGAATTCATACGAAATTGGTTTGTCGGTACCTCACCCCAAGATCTCACTTGGGATTGTTTTTCACCCCGAACCACCTATAAGTGGAGCCACCCGGGGTCAAGTTAACATTTCGTAGCCGGAAAATATCTTCTAAAAAAATGAACGGATTCTTCTGAAATTTTGTATGTGAGCACCTCGCTCCAAGATCTCGCTGGGGATTATTTTTTCACACCGATTCTCGCTACCGGAGTGTGGAGCAAGTTAAAATTACGTTTCCGAACAATAACTTTTGAAAATCTGAATGGATTTTGTCCAAAGTTGATATGACAGTACCTTGCTTTGAGGTCTCGCTTCGGGTTGCTTTTCATGCCAATCGGCCTACAGGTGGTACCGCTTGGAGGCCAAGTTTAAATTTCGTTTCCGGACAATAACTTCGAAAACCTGATCGGATTCTCTCCAAACTTGGTATGTGGGTACCTTGTGTCAAGATCTCACTTGGAATTTCCATGCTGATCCACCTGTAGGTTACAATGGGGCCAAGCCGACTTTTCTTTTTTGCAAAAAAATTGGTAATTGTGTGCACCTTGCCACAGATTCTCGCGGAATGTGGCCTCTCATTTTTTGTTTGCTCTACCGTCAAACGTTGCCTTTTTATGCTATTATGTATTCTTTTTCTAGAGGTATCGCCATGAAGACTATGGAGATTGTCATTGTTCTGTCTAGATCTGGTATCGTATTGGCCGGCCATTGTTCGCCTGTGCCGGTGGGAGCTGTAGATCTGTATATACCATTTCACGCTCTGTTCTCATCTATTCATTGATATCACTATTAATCATTGTTAACACTACATTGTTCATTGTACTTGGAAAGTAGAAGCTTTACTAGTCGTCAAGTAAACTGTTATGGTTTTTAGTTTGGTACAACTAACGTCGTTACTCGTTCTAAAAGTACACAAACACGGCGGCAATATTTCACGGTTTTCACCGTTATATAACAAATTAAAACGGTAAACTTCGACGATACGTGAGTTAACTCCAAGATGTCATCGTCAGGAGATAGCATCAATATGGCGACGAATATGTGTATGATAGAAAAAAAGAAAAGGTACTATAGGTTGCCCATCTCGGTACATGAAACAATTACCATTACTATAGTGTTAGATATAGAGGGAATTAAAAATAATTTAAAACAAAATGGGTACAGCATAATGGAATCTACAAAACGATCTTTCTTTATCCATAATTTGTATAGCCCGCCACAACGTTACTGTTCGTTTTTCACAAACTTCAACGCAGATGACTTATTGAAATACACAGCTTTAAGTTTAACTTCTGCAGTTCTACTGTCTTCCGCACACTACGATGCGATGGGATTTTCGACAACAGTTCTTCTCAAATTCCCCACAGTATCTGTATCTAATTTGTGCATTTTTATTCTGAAATTTGAAGGAAATCTGTTCAGGATAAAAAAAAATCTCCAATACCTCACATGTTATTTACATAGCGCCGAGTCATAATGTTGCAACATTGCAAGCCCGACGTCATTGTGCTTTGAAAATAACATGCGAGGTATTGGAGATTTTCGTCGGACAACGCGCCACAATACAACATTCATTCATTTCGATCTGCTTTCGTTCGGAAACTAACTTTATTTTCGGAACAAGTGACACAGTTTGGTGAATTTTTGTGTCGAAAATTCCATTAAACTTTGAAGAGTGGGCGAAAGTTACTCCATGAATATTGAGATATGTTCAGCTGATGTTTCGAAGCGAGAGCGTCATTACCAGTTGTTTTTTGTATACCCCGAGTAGTCGAACATCACTCGGGTGTATGGGTTTACACGACCCAACCTTTTAGACAATCACAATCCCGATATTGAATACAAATTTGCTTGAGGGATAATAATAATAATATGTACAGGTCTTCTAATATTTCATAATACAAGGAGATTTATAACAATAAGACTGGATAACTCATTCATATCACAGGGTCAAACGCTGCCAGGAATAGCATGTTTAATGGTCAATAATGTTCACGGTCGTCATTTACGCTTTAAAATATCATTAGAAGGAGAAAGTTATAGGTCATTAACCAATACCATTACAGTTCACTCCTACGACAATATACGAGTGGACAGTTTTATTAATCCTGCCAGACTGGGATGATCATTATGGCCTCAACCAAATGTTCTACCATATATCAGGAACAACAACAAATTGAGAGCTGACACTCCGTGAATTTATAGTTTATCATATTGGGGTTATTTTTAGCTTGTTTGCAAAACTTTGTAGGTTTGTAGGTAAATCCAAAATAGCGACCATGTTTTCATAAATTTTCTTCAAAATTCCTGCGTTCCTGCGAGGCAAATTGGACAAAAACTTTTTTCATTTCACATCGGATCATTATTTACTATATTATCATGCAGTTTTTGCTAGGGAAATTCATATTAAAAATTTGTAAAAGTCGTCCAAAATTGCCTTTTTGAAGAAAGACGTCGCTGTGACGTCATCATTGATTATAGAATATATTGCGATAAGTTTCAGCCCCATAGCTCATCAAGAGGTAAGAAAATATGTATGGAAAGCTGGACAGATCCAAAATCAGACAGGTCTGATAAGGACTAATGATATGCTTTATTGGTATTTTAATGGAACTCATTTGCTAGTTTGCCAATTAATGGTGCATTTAATGGGATATCAGTTAACCATGCAAATAAGCTTTTTATTGTGTTCGTGGCATTTCATTGACAAATCAAAGAAATGTTAATGGATTTGGTATACAGTAAATCAATATGTATAAAAGCAGAAACGGCAGACAATGGAGCCACCAGAGAAACACGTAGTACTGAACAGTAACAAGAGTTAGTACAGGGATATCGAGTAGAACAGAAGTCTATCGTAGGGCAGCAAAACTCGGCTAGCCACCAACATGACACTGGCTTATTGAACAACAATAATAGCTACAAATTAGTCCCTCCTTTGCATCCTGTTCTATATTATTATTAGTTTTGCTCATCACCTATTTGGTAGTGATTCTACTTAGATATGTCTGATTGCATAACAATGGTATGTTGCATGTTTCGTTGCCATATGGCGGTTCTACAAAAAGCTGGAACGAGATCGGAATCTTGCACCAAGCACCCTTTCGTAATATACTGCATATATTCCCACTGAAGTTGGTTTATTAAAGAATGTTTACAATGTAACCATCCGTGACGCAATTTAACATTCTGGGGGCTTAATGAGGGGCGAATGGAAAGTTGTAGGAGCCTCGTAGCACCTGTCTTTTTACCTTAGGGGAAAATGCAGAATGTAAGTCACCATTCATATCCCACAAGGAGATGGCCATCCAAACTGTATACACTTTTTACCTCCGTCGATCAGGCGCAGGTCTAGGAACGCAAAGCGAAATCTCCAGCCATAAAATTGTCATATGGGGAACCGACATGATTTCCAATAGGGCTTGCCATGTTTCCGACGAAATTGTGAGGCCACATTTGGACACTCTTGAAATAATGGAGAACCCTCATTGGAATGCATTTCAGTGGGCCTTGTTTCTGTAGTCGGGTTCCCACCTCCCATCATGCTTCACGAGTTACACGTAATGGGAATTAGGTTGGCCGCTTCCAGCGGGAGATTCAACATGGCGGCTCTCCAGATTGTAGAGATAGACGATGCGAATTTTTGCGGTTTTTCTGGTAAGTTTAGTGCCGCCATTTTATGCCATTACCACACAGTGCTTCCTAGTACACCACCCGTCATCTCTATATATCGCAAAGTATTTGTGGGCAGATAACTTATGTGGAAGTGAACGAAATAATCCTAGTTGTTATTTTTGCATATAAAATGACTGGGAGGTCATGCACGTACTGACGGTAGAGACAACAGCACATTCGACGATGCCTTGATTTTACTGATACTTTTTTTTCTTTTAGTTGATGATATCCACCAGACTGGTTGTTAAAAAAAACAATTATTCAAAATTGTGCTGATAAATTCTATTTCCTTGGCGGCGGGGGGGGTTGTTGTTGGGCTATTTATTTTGACATGAATTTCTTGTGCATTTATTAAATATTTACCAGCATTATTGTAATGAAGCATCAAATCATAGTTCATTGTTTGTCAAACCACAAGTGTCTGTCCCAATTCCCATTTCAAAGGTTCATCCCCCGCAGCATACATGTCAATTAACATTTCAATACACTTAATTAAAAATTGTTCTTGAATCTATCAAGTTACCTTGACTCAGAATATCATTCTCAGCTTTAAAGTCCATTTAAAATGAACGAGTGAAAACAGTTGAATAATGGTTTGATTTTGCAGAAGTACCAAATTGATCTACCTGCATGAGTCTGTAAACTTTCTGATCAATAATTAATATTATGATAAATAATATACATATACTTTTTTTGCTAATTTTTGTTTGATAACATTGTAAACCTTTCCTTTTCATTTATCTTAACAGTTTATTGACATCCACATTGGGTGATGTGACACATGTATGCCACAATACCCCTTTGAAGTATAATGCAGTTGCAAGTCCAGCTCGTATGTATCCTACTACATGTATTATTACTGATGTATTATGGCAGGCCATTAGTACTTTAAACAATCTTCAAGTCTGCATACACCATCAGATATCTTTTGATGAAAAATAATTTGCTTGTTAAAACCCGAGATTCTGAAAACTTATTCCGAATTGTAGTTAAAACACAGAAGTATCTACATTCGACATGTAGGCCTACGTTATTGAGATTTTTGATTGATAGCATGGATAGAACCTTTCGCAAAACGGTGCTCCATAGCATGGATAGAACCTTTCCCAAAACATTGCTCCATACAGAAGTTACCTATAAAACAATACTGTTCTAGATTATAATATCCTGGATTCTTATCATGCTCATGCCAGTAACATGCACATCATTGAACCCAATCCAACCAGTGGTCAAGATCCATCATCGTTCTTCAGGATTCATATTATCGATCACTCATGCATAGATTGGATTAAGTTCTTATAGTATTCATTTCATACTTTTGCAAATTCTTGAAACATGGTCAGGTCCCGGTACACGTATGTTGTATGAAAGGTGAGAACTGGTATAATGGTTTACATCTTGTTGTGTTTGATAAAAGAATGAAATATAATGAAGGCCATACACATTTTCAATGAACTGAGTTTTGATATTAAATGTATACAATTGATTCCCACCTGCAGGTCATGGATTCAGCACTTCTGATATGAGACGCAACAGGACTGTTACACAATGGATCTATTGGATGAACTGGAAGTAGCAATACAGACTATCGATTGGTTTAGCAGTGTCAGAAAGGTGTGGAATGACAGAGATGGTGAAAATCAGAGCCAGTGATTGGCCACATAGTATTGTGCAAACCCGCCCCCTATTGGATATCAGCTGATTCCTCAGGAAATAAACATTATGACCACCTGCAGGGTGACACATGTGTCAATCGGTCAGACATTTCGAAGGATGCTGAGTTCTAACTTAAAAAGACCGTGCCGGACTTCATTGCAAACGAAGGGACCTAGTTTATCGGTGCTATGGCTACAGTATCATGTAGAATGGGATTGTGTGGATAATATATCAGAAAGGTGTGGAATGACAGAGATGGTGAAAATCAGAGCCAGTGATTGACCACATAGTATTGTGCAAACCGCCACCCACCCTCCATTGGATATCAGCTGATTGCTCAGGAATAAACATTACGCATGTAATGGCACAGGGTGATACATGTGTCAACGGGTCAGACATTTCCAAGGATGCCGTGTACTAACTTAAAACAACCATGCCGGACTTCATTCCTTGACACAGAATAATTGGATCTTACAAAACCTGCAGCTCCCAATAGCTCCTGGATCTAGAACACATAAATGAAGGGACCTAGTTTATCGGTGCTATGGCAACAGTATCATGTAAAATGGGATTGTGTGGATAATATCAGATCCATGGAAGTTGAAATCCTGCAGCATGCTCCAAAAATATCAAAGGTCATAAAATATCTGCCGACCAGTTTTGAGTGGTAGCAGCTCCAGGTTGGAATATTTGAATGGATAACATTATTTAAGTTTAGGCAAGAAGCTGTATGTTTCTGGTCTACACCAGTGTAGATCTACGCTTTTTTGCAAAATTATCTCCCTTGACCAGGTGATTTAGCTACTAGAAATAAAGACTTCATTTCCAGAGTACAGGTAAAAGACGAACATACGAATATTATTTTATTAAAATTTTAATTTCACTTCTGGTGCATGTACATGGATAAAATACATGCAGAATGAACTGCTTACAGATTAACACAAAGAATAGCTACATGTATCCCATGCATTAAATAAATTAGTTCTTAACCAAAGATCAGTACATACAAGAACATGTTTTCAAGTAAATGTAACTTTCTATGTTGAGAGATTACAATCAGTGATGGGGGATATTACAACAATATCGTAGTGCTATGTAGAATAGCTTAACCAGAAGACTATACTGTGAAGTCATGTGGCTCTGTCAGTATGTCGGCACCTCTTCCCACTTCCCTTATATGCGTTGTAATTTTTACCTGTATATGGCGAGATTCTGCTGGTGGACGTTTCGTCCCCGAAGGCTGCCCCATGTACAGACCTTTTGGTCTTTGATATATGCTGATGCTGGGAAGACATCGGGCCTTACAGACTAGTCTTTTGTGTTAAATGCCGTCATTTTCATCTGACGGCGATACAGCTCATCAATCCCCAGTGTACGAGTTGTCACAGCGACACAGCTCACCAATTACCAATATACGAGTTGTCAGAGCATTTCCATCACATCTCTCTAGATTTGTATCTAATACCGCTTATGCCGGTGCTAGGGGCAGTGTGGTCATGTCATCCAAGTTGCCACATGAACAGGTACAATAAAAGCGTACATGAGATACAACACATATCACGAATCGTTAGATTATTGGTATGTGATTTAGAATGGGTTAACCACAAGACTATACTGTGAAGTCATGTGGCTCTGCCAGTATGTCGGCATCGCTTCCCAATATATGCGTTGCAATTTTTACCTGTATATGGCGAGATTCTGCTGGTGGACGTTTCGTCCCCGAGGCCCGGCCTCTGTACAGACCTTTTGGTCTTCGATATATGTTGGCATTGTGGGAAGTTGATGCTTGGTCGACATCGGATCTTACAGACTAGTCTTTTGTGTTAAATCTCGTCATTTTCATCTGACGACGATACAGCTCACCAATTCGCCACACCACCCTCCATCCCGGATGAATTAACTCAATGTAACTTGTAGTGATTCCACAACATGGTATAAAAGGAGGAGAGGGTGGGGCTGATTAGGTGGGAAGGGACTCTTGAGTCACAAGCAGTATTTCAGGTTGTCCGTCCATATACTCTATTCCATGCCCCAATATTTCAAGCACGTAAAAACAGAAAAACAATTATTTGCGAGGAATGTGACTTTCAGATCCCTGGCTGGACATGCTAGTGGGGAAACCTCAACCCCAGGTTAATTAGATTAGTGAAGTTAACGTCCAACAAATGCAAAATTGAGCTTGGCATCCGGCCCTACGTTATTCAGTGATGTATTCTACATACATAACATGGGTGCCAGCTTCGAACAAAGAAATGCCATCGAAAGTGCTATTTCGTCTGTTTGGCTTGGATTCCCTCTCGTCTGTATAGAGCTACCATGGCTAGACTCCCCTACCCTATTGCCTCGACGGAGGTCTTTGTGCCCATCCAACGCTTGTTAAGGATAGAAGCTTCACGTGAGTAAAACAAGTTGCCCTCTAATTCGCAGTCTTGTGTACCGTCTTCCCTCCTTAAATTCCTACATTATATGTTAAACACCTGATTAGTTACCATGGTTATACCTGTCTTTATATTGCTGACATTCAGTACCATATAGTTCACCACCTTTCTGTTATATACATGTAGCTATCATAGATAATTATATGTTCACGTTAGTTCAGACGTCTGGTGCTCGGAGTACCGATCCTTGGTATCTGACGCTAAGAATCACGGTTGATCAGTATAAAAGAAGAGCAGAAATAGCTGACGTCATCGCAAATTCCAGTTTCAAGTGATCGGTGTTCGGAGTGTACTGAACAATATATTTGATAGATTTTCGTTGTTTAAACGTTCGTGGTAAATAATGTGCAGTTCGTTCATCAATCCCGTCTTTCTAACCATTTCTGGTCAAGTCAGACATGTGATGCGGTCCCGAATAATAGTGTCGGTTGCTTTAAGGCAAGGAGACTATTAGTAGTACGTTATATATTTCATCAACCCACACCAATATTGTCACGTATTCATTTTGTACTTATTGTAGGTTTGCCCCCGTACCCTGGGCAATTTTCCAGTTAATCACATGCTATTAATTTTAATATACCTCTGTCAGTGATATATCATTTGTCACATTATTCATATAAATTACTTCTGAATAATCTCAATTCAATTAAAAAAAAGATTTAAGGCTCGATGGTGTATAATTAGGGAGCAAGGGACAGTTGAACTAGATGCACCCTAGATCATAATACTTGCCCGAAAATCATATTATCGGAATTTGAAATTCAAGGCGCAAATCCGACATTGGGTGAAAATCCTCTCCCATAGAGAATAATATTTTCAATAATATATAAGTAACCGTTTTCTTGTTTTTCTCACAAATCATGAGTATATATTCCAATTTGTATCAGCGCCACTTAATTTTCATATCCATAGATCACTTTTGTAGACAAAAGTTGTGACCTGGAACAACTTTGTTTGTGCTTGGGTTGACTAATTTGTCTAGCGTGTGATTTCCAGTAATGCTGATGCATATGAATTGTCTGAGCTAGCACGTGGCTTAATATTATGGATTAAGAATACTGATCAGCGATACGGATTTGATATTTTTGAAACATCATGAAGTCTTGCCGGCATCATTGAAAACTGTTGACCGCTTCTCTCTTGCAGGAAACAAGCCTACGTTGATGTATACTATGATTATCTTTCTGAATTTGATGCTAATACTGGTATATGGAATATGGAATAGGTCTTTGGATTATGGACGCGGATATTCTCTAATGGACAACGGCTGGATTATGAATGACGGACTAGACGCTTGTAATTGCAATCATTTTCCTGTACCAGTCAGAGAAGAAATTGTTCTCTAAGAACCTACCTCTTCCTACCACGCCGCCTCCTTGCATCTGAATGCCGCTCTACGAGATTTCAGGCTGAGTGGCGCGGGCGGTGCAGCTCAACTGGATTCATTTGTAGTCAGCAATAAATATATGATCACTAATATATTCTGACTTAACATCTAAATTATTACTCATCCAAACCTGATATTTAGGGTGACTCCCTGGTTTCGGTACAAAGTCATGTCATTTTAAAAATACTTTTTGTATAGCTCCCAAAGATCATCCTATATCAGAAATTGATATGAAAAATAGGGCATAGCATACTACTTTTTTCTAATGTTCAGCTTGAATAACGTGTGCCTGTGGCAAGTTGGTACAATGTGAATAAAATGTAGAACACCCAACACTTGAGATATACTTCCTTTTAGAATGTTCAAAAGTCATGTCAATTTTCTCATGTTTATTTTATACATTCCTTGGAACATGCAGTTTTTGAATAAGTCAATTTTAGTGTAGGTCGCCATCAAAAAAGGGACATGAATAGAGCTCCGAAGCCACCTGTACCCAAACTTTTTCCCGTCATTTTCAGGAAGTGCCAACACTGCAACGTCCTGACGTCAACAGATGTCACGCCAACGAAGAGTTTGTCATTATGGAAATAGACAAACTTCTGAGCTGTACTCCACGTAAACATATTTAATGTACAAGCTTTCGACTCTCATGCCGGAGCCTTTATCAAGTGATCTGTTGAATTTTCTAAAATTGCCAGTAAATATACAGATAGTCCAATAGTTTATCCGTTTCCATGGAAGAACGAATGTTATATAGCGATATACACCATTGTGGTTTAATTGTTTACTTATTCCCATGGAGTTTAGAGTCTTGAAGAACGGCGACATAATACACAGAGCGTGTGACTTTCAGACGTTACATCACAGAGAACGGATAGCGTTACGACGTACAAATTAGCGTCCATTACGTCATAGAGGCCCGATCAGCGCAGCAAAAGATGACGGTGTAATAAGCACAAATAGAGCAACGTTAAACACAACTACATGCAGAGTACAATATAAGATATACCCGGTAAATGCTTCAACGCTATATCACAACATATGCATATATAGTATTTAACCGGTATGGTATTTACATGCGCCAGTAATATAGATATATAATACACAAATGTAGTACTGTCTTCAGATACAGTATATAATGAATAATACTGGAATCACCGAATATATTGGATCAGCGGTTCCCAAATTCTGTTAATTTGCATTCCGCGATCTCGATTCAAATTTGCGTTATGTAACCTAATGAAAAGAGCTTCTTTAACCTTCATTTTGTACCAGTGGGATTCCTTGGTTAGAGTCCGTGAACTATTCCATTGCACGTCTCTATTACATGTCCAAGCATGTTCAGCAAGGGCTGACTTCGTGGAATCTCCCAACCGTATCGCTCTCTTGTGTTCCTTTAATCTGCATTGCAGTGGTCGGCAGGTTTCCCCAATGTAACTACTACCACATTCGCATTCTACATAGTATACGGTGTTTTCGTTGCAATTTCTCCTTCTCGGTCTTTCACTTTTGTCAGCTGATTGCCCAGTGTGCAACCAGAAGCAAATACAACCCTGTAGTTGTACTTGCTGAGAATGCGGCGTAATTTTTCACTAAGGCCGCGAACATATGGTAACTTAATAGTTCCCGCTGGACGTGTAGATTCTTCGTTTCTAGTCGTTGAAGGTCCGGTTGCCTTATTTTTACAACTGTCTATTACCTTCCATAGTTTTTTTTTAAGGATACCCATGTTGTAAAAACACTCCAGTTATGTGGTCAAGTTCTTTTTGTAGGCTGGTCTTCTTCTTGATAGCCCGAATAACCAGACATCGGAAAACTCCTAACTTTGTCTCAATTGGTTGATTTGAAGAGAAGAGAATGTAGCGATCTGTATGTGTTGGTTTCCGATAAACCGTAGTACCAAAGGAATTGTTAACTTCTCCGTCGTAAAGGTTCGAAACAAGGACGTCCAGAAACGCGAGTTCGTTGTTATTTTCTACCTCCATGGTAAACTGGATGTGTTGATTTTGGGAATTGAGATGTTGTAAAAACAACGGTAGGTTGTTCTTACCATGTCCCCAAATGGCAAACGTATCGTCCACATAACGAATCCAAACTTTTGGTTTCAATTGACTTGATTCGATGTCCTTAGATTCGACGTCTTCCATGTATATTTGCGCCACGGCGGGAGATAATGGAGAACCCATCGAAGTCCCTTCATTCATTTCAAAGAATGAATCTCTCCATCTGAAATATGCAGAGCCTAGGCAAAGCTCCAAAAGTTCCCCCAGGATTTCTGTTGTAAAGGGACAGTCCTTAAACATGTCCGGATTTTCTTGTAGCTTCTTGGTGATAATATCAACCGCTTCACGAACTGGATTTTTTGTGAAAAGGGATTTGACGTCAAAGATAACCAGTAGGTCTCCGTCTTGCGGTTCGATATTACGAAGAGTTTTGACAAATTCTTCAGAGTGTTTGACATAAGAGGTAGTAGAACCTGATAACGGGCGTAATAGGCCTGCGAGATATTTTGCCAAGTTGTAAGACGGTGAGTCAATAAAGGAAACAACAGGTCGTAACGGTACGTTTTCTTTATGTATCTTGGGTAACCCATAAAACTTTGGACAAGTAGGGTGACGGTTGACCAGTTCATTGTAGAATTTGTCGGTAATTACTTTGCTGGACTTCAGCCTTAGTAGGGTCTTGTGGATCCTGTGTTTGACCAAAGTTGTAGGGTCATCCTCTAATTTGACATAAGCATCATCATCTGCCATTTAAATACAGTGTGTCTGTCCCGGTTGCCAAGTCACGTGATCAGATATATCGAATCCTGGTTCAGATTTTTTTTTCTAGCGTATGATTGGTTCACTAGTAATCATATGACGGGTATTCCCCATATAGCGAGCTAACTCGTAGTTGGCACAGTGAAAACATTTTTCAGTCCATAATTTTCGTTGAGTTCACCTATGTTTTACTACGAATATACTCGTAGTGGCAGAATGCGGTACACCCAAAACTACGAGTATACTCGTACTGGCAGTCAACGTGTTAAATAGTCGATCATATACTCAGTTTCTGTATTTCTTCCTTGAATATTACTTCCTTGGATATTTGTTCTTTGGTTGAAAAAATGAACAAATGAATTTTTTTGTTTTATTTTTGGTATATATGTGTTAGGGGGAGAAGGTTAATATGGGTTACGTCCCACTCTTCAACCTAGGTGTAACATATTTTATTTAATCTATCTAATGTATATATTGTTACAGTTATAACTATTAATCTTATTATCTTCCTATACATTTTTATCTAACTTATAACTTTTACTACTATAGCTATTAATCTTATTATCTTCTTGTACATTCTTAATTGATATGGTTTTATTTTTTGTAACCCATATTAACCTTCTCTCCTTAAAACATAGATACAAAAAATAAAACCATATCAATTAAGAATGTACAAGAAGATAATAAGATTAATAGCTATATTAGTAAAAGCTATAGTAGTAAAAGTTATAAGTAACTTTTACTACTATAGCTATTAATCTTATTATCTTCTTGTACATTCTTAATTGATATGGTTTTATTTTTTGTATCTATGTTTTAAGGAGAGAAGGTTAATATGGGTTGCGTCCTACTCTTCAACCCAGTCGTAACATCCTATTTAATCTATCTAATGTATATATTGTTAAAGTTATAACTATTAATCTTATTATCTTCGTATACAATTTTATCTAACTTACAAATGTTACTACTATAGCTATTAATCTTATTATCTTCTTCTACATTCTTAATTGATATGGTTTTATTTTTGTATATATGTTTACGGGGAGAAGATTAATATGGGCTGTCTCTCGCTCTTTAACCCAGACTATATGTCAAAATCAGTAAATAAATAAATGAATGAATATTTCCCTTTGTAAAGTAAGACTTTAGTGAGCCTCGTTCCTAGTACTAGCAATACCGGTATGTGCCTCTAAACTGGCATTGTGTGAAGTGACGATGTAGTAGTCAGCTGTATCGATAAATGAATTTACGCGTCAATAAATGAAAAGCCTA
>JAVTVY010037924.1:0-15727 GCA_036873755.1 Hanleya hanleyi | reverse complement strand
AGTGTACTGGACTCCGAAAATGCATAAATCACCAAACACATATGCATTTATAGCTGTTGCCGTCCAGATCACACGAAATGGTCCGGACCGAATTGAGATGGACAGTCTTCACCACCTGGGGCGTGGGCGCGTACTTTCTTCCTCGATCTGACTTAATGCACAGGTAATGTAGGGGTCCGTGTCGCATCTCTTTTGTCCTTTCCGCATGTATGCAACCTTTGGATTGTTTGGTGTAATAGTATCGTACTGGCAAGTCACCATCATGCAAATTTGGGTGATCTGTGACTGTGAAAATGAAGTGTGAGTACCACTTTTCCATGTTGGAATTAAATCGACCGCCCGATATCGATGGTGATGGTGCGAGTGTTATAATGGAATGTAGAGGATGTGGACATTGCTGATGTGTCTCAACCCCCTTAGAATAGAGGTAAAGCCCCTACAAACCCGCATTATAGGTCCATCATGGTTTTGGTCCGCTCAACGACCCAACAGCTGCGACAACTTTTGTTTTGTACGTCAGACCCACAGCATTGACGAATGGGATGGATTGCTTTCTATTTCACTGGTCACGTGATCTGATCCGATACATCATAGGTTAGAGCAAGGCAGGCACAAACTGGATTTGTAAAGATATGGCAGATGCAGGGCATGAATCAGCTGCTTGATGTAATAGGCTAAGTCTTGTCTAGAAACAGCGTGAGGTAAAACACGACAACCTTCTTCGCCAAGCCCCCATTTTAATACTCGTCCAAGGCTTTGTACCCTGTTGTTGGAATTGTGATCATTGTGTCGACGTCAGCTGCTGCTACTGCTGCAGGTATTCCTCAAAACTTGTTTTGATGACCATGTTGGGGTTTTGCTTCACTCGGTCCTTTTCCTTGGGCGCAGTGTGCGCTGACCAAGATTTCGTTTTCACGAACTGTAGGGATGATGGTGCCTGTAGTACTCACTGTGGATATGAGGCTGATAGCGACGGCTGTTTTGCTGGTGGAGGTGATTCTGTCCCATAATCGTGATGTACTGCTGGACCGCTCGATTAAATTGTGTCGCCGTATAATCTGACTTCATCTCCGGATCGAGTGTGTGCAAAACTTTGAAGGTGATATGATTGAAAGAGTGTTGAAGGTGACGTCAGATCATACTAATGGGTGGATGCTGTACCGCGATCAGAGGGTTTGGATGAGGCGTGGTTCAATCGGGGCATTTTTTTTTGCATCAGACCACCTCGTATAGGGCCTAGCACGGGTGCACCTAAAGGGACTAAGATGGACCTGAGAATCTCTGGCTGTTTTCTATTTATCGATGCAAGTTTAAGTTGATGGATACATTAGAGGGAGACGATGCGTCGCGTACCAAAAGTTTAAGTTAGTAGGCCAAAATTCAAGGTCGCCGGTTGAAAAATCAAGAAATCTTTGAAAATGGCAGTTTTGTGAGTGGATAAGGGGAAGAAGACTTGTCGCAATTGACGTCAATAGATTTAGTTTAGTAGTTCGAAGGTCACTGTGGCTAAAACATATCACATTATTGCGAGTGGATACACTGGTTCGATAAATTTCTCGGTTACTAAACTTGGGTTGAAATGGTTCAGGCCATCGTGACAGCAAAACCCAAAAAAAATAATTTGAAACGTGATGTCGGTGTCCGCACCTCTTCTCACTTCCCTTATATGTGTTGTAATTATTACTACTGTTCAATGATGTGGATAGTGATTAAACTTCAAGAGTACCTCAAACATATGGCAAATAGGAAGATTATTGAGGACGAACAGTCAAAGTCTGTGTCGCTGATAGGGTACAGAAATTGAAGTCAAAAGGTTAAAAAGTGCAGGTCACTAGCTTAAAATTCGGAAACAATGATGTGAATCGTGATCAAACTTTAGCAATATCTCGGGCTTATTTCAAACAAAACGCCTATTATTGCTTTGATTGATCTCTGTCGATCTGTCTGTTAAATTTTGTTACATGCGATATATCTCTAGTTCCAGGTTATGGATTGGTTCCAAACTGTTGGAATATCTTACCCAAGAGACAAAAGATTAATTAATTTTGAGGGCAAAAGTCCAAGGTTACTTCGACCCCAACTTCAAGAAACAGTTGAAAATCTTGAATGAATCCGCTCTGTGGAAGTTAACAAAATGTTAGGTATGCCACAAACTCCAGACAAACCAGAAACGTATTGTTTTTAAGGTGCCTTAATGTCCATCTGTCTACATGTATTATAATCTGCTTCCTCCTCAGTTCTAGGTTATGGAAGGCTACCAAACTGTCTGTGCTATTATACTTTAAAGTTGGAGGGAATGATAAACACAGCTGATGTTGAGGTCAAATGACCAACATCAAGTCCCAGGGAAAGCGATGCCCTAAGCGAAAGCTACTTGTTGCACGCCAAAGGTGTTGGCTTTTATTGAAGCCAAATTGATCACCAGTGTTTGGGGATCTGTTTACCGCTGCAACTTGGGATTGCCTGCGCAGTCGTTGGACCCTGTGTACGAACAAATGACTGCCTTGATGAAGAGATATACCACTCAGGCGCTATGAAATCGACAACGACCAAAGTTTTCAGTCCAGTCGGTAAGGGTAGGCAGACATTCAACAAAGGCGACATGACCCGTAACACTGATGAACATGGGAGATGGGTTGGGAAACGAGATTTTGGTCGAAATGCGTACATGATCATGTTGGTGCCTATTCCGTTTTCCATATAACAGTATTAGCACCAAATTCAAAAAGACAATCATAGTATACAAAAACATAGGCTTGTTTCCTGCAAGAGAGAAGCGGTCAACAATTTTCAGTGATGCCGGCAAGACATCATGATGCTCCAAAAATATCAAATCCGTATCGCTGATCAGTATTCTTAATCCATAATATTCGTTGTAAAGTCGTCATCTAAAGAATGATGTATCTCAGTCACGCTTTGATTGTGACTGTTCATATGAGCACCATGAGGATCTTGAAGTACATGGGTTCATACGGCCCCTAGCCCCGAAGCGAATTAGACACAAGTTACGAAACGTAGCGCCATAGACCTTGCACGCTACGTTCGTATTTTGCTATCAGCATGCGATATGTTACTGCGCTAGCCTCACACCGCTGAAGCGGGGCACGGGTTCGAACCCAGCTGGTCCATGTGTGAAATTTTGTCTCGACAAATTTGAGAAACTTTGAGTGTAGGCGCTTGGTGGAATAGCCCTGTTTTTTAAGTTTCTGCACCAGTGTTTTGTGACGTTGATTAAAATCATCACATTTAACACAGGATCTAGCAAATGCTACTAAGCGAGATATGTATACGCCATATGCAGGTCCCACTGGAATATTACTGTCCAGAAAGGGATAGTTTACGATGTCGAAATTGTAATCATCTCTTTTGTCATAAAGTCGACGAGAGAGTCCACCGACTGTATCCGAGATCGGAGATATGACGTCATGCTTGATGTGGACGCGTCTGTAACCTGTTGGGTTGTGATGCATTAACCTGGGTTCGTGGCCGACGTCATCGCGCCAATGTTTACCGTGTTGTGGCGGTGGATGGGCGACTCGGTAGAATGATGAGGCACGTCACGCCTAGAAGAGACCACCATACCACCCCCAGGTTGGTTAAGATACACACCAATGCACCGACATGTACATTTTTGTTTTTCGTAATTTGTGACAGATGGACCGCATGGATCATGGTAACTTGGTAGAACGCATTCCCTCCGCTATACGCTGCAGGGCTGGAAAATGGAATGCAACTTTGCCAAGATTTCCTTCCACGGGTACATGGTGACTTAAACCGATGATATTCCCTTGCCTGACCTTCAGCCTTGCATATCGCTCCAATTTTATTCATAGAAGATCGCGTTGATGTCACCATGTGATTGTTGCACTGTTTCGTGGTCCAAGGCTGAGTTAGTCGAGAGAAGAACGGACAGCTGAGCTTGTAAACACCGCCATACAAGTAAATGGTGTTATTGTCAGCTTACCACAAAATACCCTTTTGAATTTCACTGATCCTGAATGGGATAGAGGATGGCATTTTCGAAGATAGTGAAATGGAAACCATACACATACAGCCCGACCTTGGGTTCGAGGCTAAAGAAGGCATGTATGTCATGTACCGTGGGTGAAGTGGATCGGTGAGTGTATGAAAGACACCGTGAATAATTTGAGTCCGGCGTAGGGCTGCGCTAATAACGTACAGCATCGGTGCTTGTGTACTCCTGGGTAATAACGCTATGGATTTTACGATGACTCGAGATGTATACACTGCGATCCGCGCCGCTAAGCGGGTAAACTGCGGTCCCTAGAGAGGGACGCAATGTACTCCATGACCTGATAATCAACTGAGTACGTATACTCCACGATTGCAAAATTTTGCGATTATGCCACAGTGTTTTACTTGTCGAACAATAAGGCACACTCGGAATTTTGCCGGTCGCCGATCGCCCTTGACATTATCGGAAATCTCCATCACGCATGGGCGAAGCTACTCACGGCAGAAAGTCAACTTGTCATCAAATACTCATGTTATAAGGGGTTTGGGTTTATATACTACTACGCTACTTTCTGTAGTACGTTTTCACACAGTGTTTATCTCCACCCCTTTGGCCAAAATTGTCCTAGATATAATAAATGAAATAAAAGCTTGACCATTATGAAGGATCTGTAATGGCTTGAAAGTATAAAATGTAGCCGCTTTTATAAATATTTGACATTCAATTTCCACACGTCGGCATTTTACCAGGCTTTTATTTCCATAGTGCCGCCTAACCAGACTGAACAGAAAGTGAAAGAATGAGGCATCGATTAAGTGTCTAGCCCAGAGAGTGACTGATTAAAAAGACTAACTCGATAAAATAAACTTGGCATTGTGTCATTCAAAACTACAGAGAGAGGAGCCAATATTCAATACGATAACCGTTAACGCGTAGAACCACATGCAGGTTAGTGTCGACGGTGCATGTAGCCTTCTTCATACAGCATTATATAATTGTCCATTTTACATCACATGCCATGCGTTATGAGTTACACAATATTTTCTTCTGGACAAACATGAGGCAATTACCCTGACAACAGCTTCCACCCAATGGTCTCTTGTAGGCAGATTGAACATGGATGATAACACCTCGGGTTCCCTTGTGAAATTTGAAATATCAAAGATGGCCGCCATTATGGCTATTTTCCGTGGTACTGGATAAGACTGGGGGCTGGTGCTTTTTGGTGCCTAAAACAGATGTCCTCGATCGGAATAAAAAACCATTGACAAAGACGACCGCCGTGAATGAAATAGTGACCGTTCATCTATTATTTGTTCATCTATAACAAGCAGGACATTACTTTTGGTGTCAAGTGTCGGAGGTTTTTTAAACGGCTATAATGAATGCATGAGAAAGTTGAGTGCTTCTATACAAGCTATATATTATTGTGTGTTTGATTGAAAATACGACGCCTGGTTGCACTTACCCTATACAATGGAAGATAATAGCGGCCACTCGCTGTAAGAATACAATGGGGCGAGAACGCGATAATTCGAACTCTCGCGCTTTGAGAAACAGGAGAATGCGAGGGAGCGAGAATTGACCGTATCCTCGCATTCTCGCGTTCTCGCCATTTGGCCGCAGACACTGTTGACACTGCGAGTCTACCCGCTGATACGGAAAGCTTGTTCGCTGGTGCGCAGAGCTGGTCACAGAGAAGCCTGAACGAAGAAGAAAGGGAACCCAACATCGTAATGGGATCGTATTGTAATATCGAATATTTATACCAACGCTGCAGCGATCGAGGACGTCAGACAGGATAACTTCAACATATGTACATCCACATGCTACCCCACATCACTAGAAGCCATGGTTATATTAGCTCTGGTATAGCCTTGTTCCATACTACGTGAGAACAACGCTATGGTTGTAAACCAGTCACCAGATGGAGTTGTTGGGAAAATGCTGTACGGGCAATATTTGCCGAACCAATTGACCATAACCAATAAAATAATTCGATTCTATGTCCACTTACCTTTCATAAAAACGTCTTGTTTATCAGCGACTGTCCATTTTTAGCTTGGCAAGAGATCTAAACTCGGACGAGGGGTGTAAAACTGTCCACATCGCCGCCATCTTGCATCGATCAGAACGCTGATTACGCGCCACAACAACTCGCGATAAACAATACACGCACAACGGCGATGCGGACAGTTTTACCCCTCTCTCCGTGTTTAGACGTCTTGTAGAACTAAAAATGATGGACAGTCGCTGATAAACGTGTTTTTATGAAAGGTAAGTGGACATAGAATCGAATTATTTTATTGGTTATGGTCAATTGGTTCGGCAAATATTGCCCGTATCATTTTCCCAACAACTCCATCTGGTGACTGGTTTACAACCATAGCGTTGTTCTCACGTAGTATAGAACAAGGCTATACCAGAGCTATGGTTATATATGAATATAATAAGAGAGCATGCTGCCGCGTGAATGAAAGGCGGCCCTAAGGACCAAGCCATCAAGAAAACGAACCATCACTTGGAAGAGGGGCGAGTAAGTAGATTTTAGCGTCTTTTTCAACAATATTTTAGTCATATCACGACGGTGGCTACATGTGCCAGGAGTGTCCACAGTTCCTAGTATTCTGGACATCGATCAGCCCAGCTAGCACAGCACCCGGCAATCCAGGTACGGACCGGGCCCAACGTTACTTAACGTCGGTGATCTGACGAGAACCGGCGTGCTCAACGTGATACGCCGTACCCCTCGGAAGAGGTTATGGGGTTACCACCAACAGAAGATCTCAACAATGCGGTCAAAATGTGAAAACACCTGTTTCAGGACATGTTACCATTGCACTATCCTGGATTACCGGACCATCCTTAGGGGAGCACGGCGTATCACGTTGGGCACACCGGTTCTCGTCAGATCATCGAATTTAATATCTATCTTATGGAGGAGCGTCAACGGGCGTTCAGATCCTTCCATTGCCACAGATGACGTCGCATGCCACTATTTTCCTCTATGAGCTAGTGTGTAGGGGTATATACAAAGGCGCCTAGTGCGCATCCGAAAATCGATTTATCTCCGTCATAGACGACGTGATCGTCAGGTAATCTCTTCTTATAGTCACTCCATGATCCATATCCGAGGTCCACATACCACTAGTCACCCCTATGGAGACGTGTAAAGGGATGTAGGTTCGTGCCTTGTATCAACTGCCCAACTGAGTGTATCTGAGCTTTATCTACTACTAATGACGTCACAGATGACGTCAAATTCACGTAACCTCTTCTCTCGAATAATCCCAGGGTCCAATCCTAGTCCCGAGGACAATCCCCATATCCAAGCATTACTTACTTCTCCCAAATCCGGCAGGATTTCCCTTTATATACTACTCAACTGACAGCTACGGCTAATTGTATGTCTACACAGTATATGTGTTCTATTGGTGGATGTATGGGAGGTTTGGCGTACCGTGCATTTCTTCATACCAAAGACTAAAGAACACGTGAACATAAGTATGGATGTTTTCAATGACCCAACAAACTAGTTTATTGAGGCATCAAAATCAATATCCGTACTGAAAGAATGTAGCTAATGTTCCTTCCCTGCCGTGTTGACACACATACACGTAGAACAATATTTGAACAGCTCTTAGATACGCACGAAGACGGGCCATTGTTCATAGATGGTCATGTTTACAATGCTTGGCCAAGCAAGCGTCGCGTTCAATAGAACAATGAACACTTCATATTTTCATTTCTAGTTCTTGCATGAATCAGATATGGAAATTATACTCTAGTATGAAGACGTACAGGCCTAACAAAGGTTCATACAATGAATCGATTCGACAAGTAATTCAAATCAATATACATCAACAAATCAGGTTTCGTTCCTCGTGCCACCACGCAAAGAAAAGCATTACTCAGATAGAAAGAGACCGACTTATTTGCAAAAAGATTATATTCCTCTGATAAACTCGATATACATAGCATCAAAATACTCAAGAAATCGAGGACGTTTTTGTTCTCAATCCACCATTACTATACCTAATCAACGTGTAGGCCTAATACAATATGAACCTTGTAGAATTGTTGTCCAGCATGATGGGTGACGAACTCCTGATGACCTCTTGATGTTCGCAAGGTATTGTGATAAACATACCCTATTGTTAGGGATTTGTCAAACAGGGATATTCAAAGTTAAATACGACCATATCAAAAGCAAATAACGATTTCTAATGATTTCCTGGATTTTGGCCTTTTGTCCTCATTGTTGGTGAGCGACCATCTTCTCCCCATCATGTATATGTGATCACAAAAAAAAGCCAGAAATGTATTTGCCCAACATTCTATAACATATTTAAGATGATTCAGATAAGGCAAACTTTCGCCAATTTATTGATTATTTAACTTGTATTGATTATATTAAAATTTGATTACTATCTAAGGCTTTATCATTCATCACACAGAGTAGAATTTCATAGAACCGATTCGGCCTGAAGGAAAACATTACTTCATTCACAAGGTTTATACGTATAATGAATTTCCATAGAGAACAAACTTGGATCCCCAGAAAACTTGTTTAAATAGCAAGCGTCAGATCCGACATTCAATATTCAGCCGTCCCCCCTAAAAGAATTTCCATGACAATAACCCGAAGACCTATTTCGTATTACAGTTAGCACCAATTCCAAATGTGTATGAAATAAAAATAATAAAAACACAAGATGGTTTCCTACAAGAGAGTAGCGGTCAGAACTTTCAATGACGTCAGCAAGACATGATGATGATCTTTACATAAAATCCTAATCACTTATTTTTATTCTTTATCCGAATGAATTTCCAAGTCGTTTTCAGAGTATGTATCTCAGTCACGCTTTGTGCCTGTTCATTAAGCGGATTTAGATCCCAGTTATGAAACGTAGGGCCAGATATGTTGCCTGTTACGATCGTATTTTCCCGGTCCGTGTACGATAATTATCACAGATTTTGAGAAACTTGGAATGGATTGGTGAGATATGCAAGACGTTGAAAAAATTGACACCTGGCGATTAAATTCACCCATATGACTTAACAGGAATGCCTCCCTCGGCACCTCACATTCAGACCAGAATACGAAGGATTATAAGACGCAGCCATGGTATCTCAACCGCACTTTGACTGCAAGAGTTCATGTGAAAACTATGAAGTACCCACACGGCCCCTATAGCACCGGCTAAAGCAAAATTAGATACGCTAGCTCGGGAGCTGTGATGACAGATCAGCTCAAATAAGTAATTTATCTGATGTTAGAGGATGAGCATAGAGAGCGTCTGATGGAGTAAACACCTCAACATGGGGTAAACATGGTAAATACATGAATACCCCGAAAACAAAGGAATTCGAAAATGTGTACAAATTGTGATGGCTTATTCACAGGGCTACGAGGACATCTGCCAGAGAAAATTTTGTTGCGTGTGCCCGGCTTAACAGCTGCGTACCGTTACTCAGTTACATTCTTCGCCATTTGATATGTTTATGTGTGTAGCTGGTGTCGTACTTGAAAACTAAAATTCAAAGAATTAGTTGACACATTTGGAATATGCACAGTTTTATTCACTAATCTATTTACACATTCTCCTGAAAATATGAAAATTTTGGTAAATTCTACTTCGTAGGTATTCAGCAGGTATCTTGGAATTTTAGGGATCATTCGCTGAATTCTAGCCAAAATTTCATTACAATAAGCAAAACTTTCCAAATTGTTAGCACATTTCTTGGAATCTGAACGTGGAACAGTTGAATTCCAGCTAAATAGTCAGGAAGCTTATAACAGAATCTCCTTAACACCAACAGCTCTTCAATTTACAACGATACAATACAAAACATTCAACTGAATTGTACAGAAATTGAACAAATCACCAATGATAAACTTGAACAGTTAACATTAATTCATTTTAAAATAATAACGGCATAACGTTTCATCTCACCTGAGAGGAAAAATTCATTGAGTCCTACAGACATTCCAGAAAATGGCCCAAATGAGCCCAGAACCCCTCGGCCTCGGCTATTGGGATTCAGATGCATGTGTGGTTTAAATTACAAAAGTTTGGTCATAATATACGTCATATACATACGTCACTTACGTTTCTTCGATATGATTCTAGTTCACCACCCGGAAGGACAAGATCCTTCGTGACATATGGAAGGTCCTTCGTGACATATGGAAGATCCTTCGTGACATATCGTGGGAATGTAATTTGGAACTTTATGACTGTATAGGTACTGTGGAAAAGTAGGTAAAGATCCCTCATCCTCAAGGTTCCGGTTAATAACAAGACCTGGTGTAAATACTGAAACGCTTCAAGGAATATTGAGCTAACATCGTTTGAACCTATTTGTTCGTATAATTTTATTCTCAAAATATAAAGATTGGTCGTCTTCAATATATTCCGGGTTGATCAACATGAGTGCCCAGGTTAGACTTGTAACTTACTATATCTTATCCTTGTGAAAATAGGTCAAGGTCAGTCAACTAGACGTATTGTGCTAACAGTATAACTGTAATTTGAGAGTGGAATATGGACAAGGCCATGTTCAATAAAACTTTGGTTAACAAGCATATACAGCTGTACTGAAGATTCAGAAAGGTTAGCTCTTACCCTTCAAGAGATGTGCTATCAATATTTCAGGACTTGTGACTCACCTGAGGGATTTTCATACACCCACTAGCATTTGTCATTCTATTGTGAGAACTAATTGAACAATATCAAGAAATATATATTATTGGAGAGCTTTCCTGAGATTTCAAATAAGCGAATATATTGGTTGTGAGATTTAAATCTTGTCAAACGTTTATTTTTCGAGAAGTTCCAACTGAACAAATTTTGATAAAATGCGATGATCACAACTTGAACATTAATATCTCATCATCCAGAGTGAGTGAGTGAATACGATTTAACGTCGCTTTCAACTATATTTCAGTCATATCACGACGTTGGGTCCTATTCCTTTTCACATCCGGGAACCACACGGGTGGGGTCCTATTCCTTTTCACACCCGGGAACCTCACGGGTGCCTCAGTTAGTCGCCTCTTACGACAAGCTGTCCGAGGAGCTGAGGCCTATTCTTACCATGACCTGCGGTGTGCTCAACGACCTCCCAGGTCAATCCCCGGAAGCCCCACGGGGCCTCATCAACCAGAACAATAATTAGAAAACAATGACAAGTTTTACAGAAATAAACGGTTTTACTTATAAACCTAAGGAAATCAAGTAAGGAAATTACAGCGCTGAAGAGATTAGGACTATAACTGATAGTGATGACCCGTACAATATTTGTGTGAGACAAGTTAGAATTGCCAGTTTGGAGGTACCTCCATCACATCAGGCGACCATTTTCCACTCATATTAAGAATGGGAAGGCTAAACTGGTTAGCTGGGGAGGGCAAGGGGGAGTAAGCGATCGTGTGAACGTAAAAAAAAAAAATCTCTAGTACGGAGAAAAAAGAAACAAATAATCCAAATACGAAGAACGAAGAAAAAACAATTCGTGAAGAATTCAAGTGTGTCTTTATTAGCTACCACGCTGTTTAATAGTGTTGTTAATGTCAGTACATGCAGCGGAGTAAACATCGGAAAACGTTGGAAATTGTCCACAGTTGACAACATATTTCATTATATACTCCAAAACTGTAAACAAAATAACCCATATAAGTAACTTGAGTGATATTTAAGGACGATTTTCGGATGTCGATTTATAAAAAATATTATAGGCCTATGTCGCCATTGGAATTTCAAAATTGGACCACGGAATCGAAAAAGAGGATTACCTAAACTATTTGTGGTCCACGGTGAGCGGTTGTGGCCACGCCGCCCTCATTCATGGCCTCCATGTTGTTGCCCTCATGATCACGTCATTCCCCACAACAGGGTTGTTTCGACGCACACAGAAGAGCTGAATGCGCTAGAGTTGCGTCTCCTCTTGCAGGCAAGCAATTTATACGAGAGTGACGATGTGAACGGGAACGTAAATAACGAATCTCACAAAACGAGGAATGCAAAATTATAACTTGGTGGAACAGAGAACAGAGAATTAAAAATAGAAAATACGGTGAACGTGGAATACGTCCAGAACGTGTGTACGCAAAATTAGTTTTCCTCAGAACTGAGAACGGATAATGAAAATTACCCCAAAACGGAGTACGAAAATAGCTGGCCTATAATCTTCAGAGTGATATCAAGATTCAAGATTCAAATTTTATTGTACAGACACCAGCAATGCAGCAGAGTACAAAACATGAAATAAAGATGACCACATTTAACAGTTGAACAGCAATATAACAATATGATCATAATACTCATAATATGACTAGAAGTATATATACATATAGTAATCTAAATACTGTACGTACGCAAAACACTGGACCTTAAGTTTTGCTTTGTTCATTAAACCACAAAAAGATGGTAGAGCAGATTTGCCCAGTCAGTCTTGTGTCCTGGCAAGACATTATAAAAACAAACTTTTCATTATGTGTCCAGTTCGCGAATGCTGGATAAAGTGATGTAATTGCCTCAAATAATATGACCCTACTTGACGTAAATTTATTACAAAAGATCACGAAGTGGATTTCATCCTCAACAGTGAGACATGTACTACATAGCCGTTGTTCGACCGGAGTTTTTGGTCTTGTATGTCTACCGACTTCTATTGCTAACTTGTGGTCGCTCAATCTGAATTTTGAAAAACATTTTCTCACTTCTAAAGACCTACACAATGATAAATATGGTTCGTATGAGATGTTAAATTTAAAGAGACGATACGACCGCATCTTGTTATTAACGCCTGGCTGCAGCTGATCTTGGACTGATAGTGTGAATAGTTTATTAACATAATTATCTAATGAGGACTGAAGAAAACTGCAATGTACGCTTTCCACGTTGCAAATATTTAATTTATCTTGCAAAAACTGTTTGAGTTTAAATAGCCAACCAACTTTCTTGTTAGACAATGCAATTTGTTCCTGTAATGCGTGGTGAGTAAGTCTATCACCCTCTTGTTGTATATATTTGAGGTATTTAACGGACCTCATAGCAATATCATATATAAGGGGCTTGATACCCAATTCGGCTCGAACGCCCCAGTTGTGTGTACCCTTATTCACTTGTAATAGCCGTTTATGATATTTGTTTTGGACCTTTTCAAAAGGGGTAGTGTCAAAATTTTTGTAAAGAAGCGCATCCACCCCCCAGATCTCCGATGCATATAGAAGAACAGGTTTCACAAGAGACTGATAAAGTAGGCATGCGGTTCTAACCGGCACATTTTTATCATTTAGATTATTAATAAGAGCGTATGATGCTCTAGAACCCTTTTGACTCAAATGTAAAATATTCTGTCTGAAATGTCCTGTTCGAGAAAATACCACGCCCAAATATGTATATTCGTTAGCTATGTCCAAGATAGAGTTTCCAAAAGTCCACTGGATGTTGTAGGAGCTATTGAAAGGACCCTTCTTAAATATAACGACTTTGGTTTTGGAGAGGTTTACCTCCAAACCGTTATCTTCACAATATTTATGTAGTTGATTAAGCGACACTTGTAAGCCAGTTTGGGATTCGGACAACAATAGCAGATCGTCTGCAAAGAGCAGGTGCGAAAGCATATAGTTATTTAGATTAACTGGTACAGATCTCTCGTCGAAACGTTTTGTTATGTCGTCAATAAATATACTGAATAGTGTTGGAGAAAGACTGCAACCTTGTCTCACTCCAACCTCACTTCTAAATGGCATAGACACCTGATTATTTACCTTAAGACGGTACGACATATCACGATATAGTGTTGTTATTAGGTCCAAGACTTTGCCTGTAATACCCTTTTCTCTAAGTTTTGTAAACAATATATTTCTGTCCACCGAATCGAATGCTTTACGAAAATCTATAAAACAGGTATAAAGTGGCTTCTTATGGTTAGCATATTTTTCGATGATCGTTCTTAAAGTGAATATATTATCAGTTGATCGATAACCCTGTCGAAATCCAGTCTGGTTAGGGCTTATCCCTTCAATGTCGGTTAGGTGATCGGCAATGCGTCTGTTTAAAATTTTAGTGAAAAGTTTTCCAAGAGAGTTACCGATGGCTATTCCCCTGTAATTATCTGGATCGGACTTGCTGCCTTTTTTATGTAGCGGTAATATGGTAGATGTACGCCATGCTTCCGGAAAATGGCCCGTGTCCAGAATTAAGTTAAATAGACGGGTCGTATGATCAATGGCGAATGGTAGGACACCTTTAAGAAGCTCATTACTGATTTCATCTTCGCCTGGGCTCTTATTATTGCCTAATAATTGTAGAGCGTCTAGTATTTCTGTAGCTGTTATTTTGGTGTTTAACGTGACATTGATAGCGGGATCTTTGACATGTTGTTCGTTACAGTTTGCAGATTCCGTCAAATGCGGTTTACCTAACAAGTTAATAAAATGATTCGCGAGTAACTGACTGTCAATAGGGATTTCTGCTGTTTGCTTTTGGTTACCTCCTAATTCCTTTAAAAGCCGCCAGTAGTAAGATGCGTCGTTTTCCTGAGCGTCTTGTAATTTATCTATAAGATTTTGATAATACTCGGACTTCTTTTTCCGAACCATTTTTTTATATTCTTTCTTAGCCTTGTAGTAGGATTGTTTACGGTCCAGCGTATTTTCCTCGTTATAGGACATGTATCGGCTCTTCATATTATGTTTAGCATTTTTACAATCCCGATTGAACCATTTGTTTTTTTTAGATGCTTTGTTGACATTGACTTGAACAGTAGCCTTAGCATTAAGGAAATGTAAGATGTTAGTGAAGTCTGTTAGACTTTGATGTGCGCCGGCACTACTAACAGGATATGGCCGCATTATAAAGTTGTCAAATAATTTTCTTGACTCTCCGCTTTTTAACTCCTGTTTAATTCTGTCTGGGCTTGTTTTGTTCCATTTTCTTTTAAGCCTGATTTTGTTATATTTCACTGTTGTCTCGAACTGCTGCTTAACTGGAATTACTTTAAGTTGTAATAGGGAGAACAGTTGACAATGATCCGATAAATGTACTAAAGGGAATACATGGAAATATTTAACATAATTTATGAGCTGTTCAGACACAATAATGTAATCGTTGGTGCTTCTACCATTATACGTGTGACAGGTAAATTTACCAAATTCGTCACCTACGGTTCTACCGTTCAATATAAGAAGCTTGTTATCAGTGATGTGTTCCATTAATTTACGCCCGAAACTATTGACAGTTTGATCCCGGGAGTGTCTTCCAGTGTGAACTGAGTTGAATGCATCATCGGGGAGATCTGGGAGATGTTTTGACCAGTGTGTAGATAGTATTAGTTCGCTAAGTGAACCGATCCTTGAATTAAAATCCCCACCTAGCATTATGTGACCTTTGTTATTAAATTTACTAAAAACGTAGTCTAGTTCCTCAAACGGGTCTGGACCAGAGTAATATTTCCAAAATGGAGAGTTCTCAGGACGTATGTAAACAATACCTATATACAAGTCGGTATTAATGTTAATACAGTGAGATGAAACCTTAATCCAAACCATAACTTCAGATACATATATTACATTAATATCGAGGAAAGATTTATACAGAACACCGATACCACCCTTTGGTCGCCGGCAAGACGAACTACAGGAATTAAAATTCTTAAATGTGTAACCTGGAATGCTAACAGCAAAATCAGAACGTTGCCAGGTTTCCGTTAAACCAATAACACTAAACTTAGTAACCGCAT
>JAVTVY010037923.1:0-16699 GCA_036873755.1 Hanleya hanleyi | reverse complement strand
GCGACTTCGCATCCTGCCTTCGTGTGTCGGTCCCGATTCATAACACAATACAGCGATGTCCCTTCTCGGCCATCATACATATCATTTGAAACCGTGCAGAGTTGTTCAGGTCCCACTCGTGGCAGTTGAAAGCGCCACAGTTATAGTTATATCACTTATTTATTAAATTTTATGAACATTGTAAATTTAATAGCTTGAAATTTTACTATTAATATATATATATATTTATGGATGAAGTGAAAAGGAATAAATCATGCATGAGAGTGTGCTATTGTATATATATTGAACTGTTTATCAATTGATCAATAAAACTTGAATAAGTCCATATTTTGCGTTCTTCTTTTCCCTCTGTTTTTTTTGTATTTCTCTTACATAGATATCAACAAACGGTCATGCTATTGTGTTACGTCGCTTCCGTTGATGAGGTCACTTTCATTGATGACGTCAATGCCGGTGATGATGCCACTTCCGGTGATGACGGCACAGGAGGGTTATTTTACACTACTAATGAGTAACTAAAATTTTTCGTTCAGGTATTCTTAATTGGGTCGTATACCTTTCGACCCAAGATTGTTGGGTTGCAGCAACCAAATAATTTGGGCATTGATTAATTGTGAAATGTCTATTACACGTATATCCACCCGTAATATACACACGTCGTGGGGATTAGCTTTATAGCAGTCATGTAAAAAAATCGACTTTACGACTCTCGGCGTCTCTCACATTTGTTGTACGTCAACATTAATAAATGGTGTCATTTGTCATTCAACACCCCGGGCTCCGTGTCCTGAAACAAAATATCTTATTGTTATCTCTACATGTAGATATAGTTAATACGCACTCTCCCTGCAGAAAGCGGGCACAGATTCACGTATTGCACAGATCACAAGATGTCACGAATGAAACATGTCAAGACAAGTCAGATATGGAAACAATAGATCACAATTAATGGATGATCCCCTGAGGGGTGTTGCAAATCTTTACGAGTGATAATAGATCTGATAAGCTCATATTCACTCTCAATGAACAACCTGTTGCGATCACCCCAGGGTGTAACTAGGTTCTTTTCTTCATAATTTCGGTGAAGGTAGAACTAACGAAAGATCATGCGCTTGTTATCAATGAGGGTAAATATCTACTCCGTGCATCGTCATTTATGCTCGTAACGTAGTAAGTTCGGTTACGGGCCTCACGAAAAACTCAGGAATTATGGGGCAAGCCTGGCCGGGCCTCGCAATATCTCATCCATATTTAAGGATTGACTGTGATTTTTTTTACGTTCATTGGGGTATGAACTTAAAAACCGCTGTGCAAACTGTATGATTCCGCGTAGCGGATCATACAAAGTTTGCACAGCGGTTTTTAAGTTCATACCCCAATGAACGTAAAAAAAATCACAGTCAATCCTTATAATTAAATTAATCGAGCAAAAGTAATTCAATAAGAGAAGAAATTGAACGTGAAACGAACGAATTCTTCGGTTTAATTCTTGTAACGGGAAAACCCCTACGCGCATAAATACAGTCAACAAATTTCGTAACTCCTAGCAACGTCTCAGTGCACGCGCACGTCAGTCGGTAGGCCTAGCGTGGTTCAAACAGTTTTCAGTTTGACAGTTTGTTGCACATTGTGTATGGAGGGAAACTTCTCAGTCAGGGATAGGCCTAATCATTTAGGTCAGGAAAACTGAAACACACAAGAAATTCTGCGAAGGAAGAATGAGATATGAAACCATGCAGAAGAGGAAAAATTGTTCGAGTTGAGTTGGCCTTGCCGGGAATATTCCATTCAGAGACGATGATCAGACTGGGCGATGCATTTTCTTGCTGTTTTACCGCGCCACGGGTAGGCATACGGAGGACGATTTCACTGATCAATGTGTTGTTCTGAGCTGAGGAACATTCCCTGTCGCAGTTTATGACGGAACTTCCTCCCTGTCGGTGTCCGCTATCAATATTGTGACGAAACTCTTCATCCTTCATCGCCTGTACCCGTCACACGTGGACTGGAATGGATGGAGTGCATGTGCTGTTTATTACGCCTCAGAGTAGTTTGTTTGATAGCCGATTGGTCAATTGCCATCCCATAAATAGTTCGTATTAGGTCAGCTACACACCACATACGAATAATCACGTGTTAACGTTACCATAGTGGAACGTGGAATTGACGTAGCCTGTCCTTCAAGGCAACGTCACAAAGCCGACACGTAAGTAAACGAAGAGCTATGTCGTACCAATGGCTTTGTGACGTTGCGCCTCAGCGTTTGCATTCAACCCAAAGACGTTGTGGGCATGCGCGACTCATAGAACCCGTTTCGTATTAGGTCAGTAAATGTGAATCAGTTGAAATTGTCTTACGAAAACAAACCGCATTCAATCGTTGTTGTTGTTGCTTTTTCGGCTTAAACAAATTAAGGCTCTTCGGCATAATAAAATCGTTATGATGTTTGTTTGAGGGGGCATACGAACTATTTACATGGTCAGTGTGGGGAATTCTTATCGGTCTCGCCTGACGGCTCGACCGATAAGAATTCCCCACACTGACCATGTAAATAGTTCGTATGCCCCCTCAAACAAACATCATAACTGATAGTATCAGTTATGATGTTTGTTTGAGGGGGCATACGAACTATTTACATGGTCAGTGTGGGGAATTCTTATCGGTCGAGCCGTCAGGCGAGACCGATAAGAATTCCCCACACTGACCATGTAAATAGTTCGTATGCCCCCTCAAACAAACATCATAACGATTTTATTATGCCGAAGAGCCTTTGTTTAAGCCGAAAAAGCCACAACAACAACGATTAAATGCGGTTTGTTTTCGTAAGACAATTTCAACTGATTCACATTTCCTGACCTAATACGAAACAGGTTCTATGAGTCGCGCATGCCCACAACGTCTTTGGATTGAATGCAAACGCTGAGGCGCAACGTCACAAAGCCATTGGTACGACGTAGCGCTTCGTTTTCTAACGTGTCGGCTTTGTGACGTTGCCTTGAAGGACAGGCTACGTCAATTCCACGTTCCACTATGGTAACGTTAACACGTGATTATTCGTATGTGGTGTGTAGCTGACCTAATACGAACTATTTATGGGATGGCAATTGACCAATCGGCTATCAAACAAACTACTCTGAGGCGTAATAATGTGTGTTGTGTTGTGTTCGAATCGAGCGGACGCATAATTTTGTGTGATATCAGAGACAGAAAACGCGAAAATTGATATTCTTTCACAGACTTCGAAGTGTATCAGTTCTGGTGAACTGATTCCAGCTTTTGTGAACAGAGATCGAACGATGATGTTGCCCTCGTAGGCCACCCGACAGGTTTTGTGCAATCAACATTCTGTAACACTCCCCCCCCTTGACCGGAGGGATTTTATCGGACATCTGCCGTACGGTACGGTACCGTACTTGTTACATGCATCCGCTTATCGTGGCAGTCAAGACGGTATAATTTGTTAAATTTTTGTGTTTGGCTTCGTGAGAGAGGACGACATATTCCCGTTTCCATCGGTGCAAAACTTCCCCCCCCCCCGCACCACAACACTGAACAGGAAAAATGCCGGCGGATGAAATTCCACTCCTCGGGAACGGTAACGAATGAATGGATTACCAAACTCTGTATCTCAAGAGCCCCAGAGCTCAGGTAGGATGTGGGTTTCAGGACTTCACCCGGTGTAATAATTGTTTTATAAGGATTTGTGGTGAAAGTGGGTAAGCGAAAACCTAATGTCAAAATCTCGTTCACTGTCGACTTATTCATTGCTGATCTGTGATTTCCAGGACCGACAAACATTATATCGGCTCTTTTCTCTTCGAAATTCTTGTAATTTTACAAACAATTTTGTCAATACAAATAAATATTTAAATTCAGTCTTTCCAGTTGGTTTTAGAGTTTTCTGTTGGCATAATTTGAGCAATATTATTTATGCACTAAAATCTGAATCGATTTACACTACGACCAGTGATCCAGTGCCTTTTATAGCAACGAAAAAGTAGTGCAGTTGTGGGCGTGGCATATCGTATTTTTAGATTCATTGAAGTATGAACCGAAAAATTTAGCACTAATCAGCCAATCAAATCGCAGGATTTACGAACAATACGGGTAGAATTTAATTATTATAAGATTAACAGTGCTTCATTTACACCATAACCTACCGTGTGTGGGGGGTCGGTGGGGGGGGGGGGAATTCAAAATCTTTTTTCGCAGATAATCATCTCATACCACGACATAATTATCTCGTTCCACGACATAATTATCTCGTACTAAGACATAATTATCTCGTACTACGACATGATTATATCGTCCCACGACATCATTATCTCATATCATGACATCATTATATCGTACCACGACATAATTATCTCGACCCTCGACACAATTATCTCGTCCCAAGGCATAATAATTTCGTCCCACGACATGATTACCCCACGACATAATTGACCAATGACAGCGGGTTTTACAACAACGTTGTTCACCAATGAAAGTGCACGTAACGTGCTACCACCTTTGAAATTAAGAATGTTTACAGATTTATTCATTGACAGAAGACAAAACGGACCACAAGTCACATCATGACGCTTTACATTTAACACCGTGTACTGGCACCATCACAGGCCCGCAAAACAAGAGATTTGGTGGGTGGGGTGGGGGGGGGGGGCGGTGGTATTAGGGTGAAGTGTCAAAATATGGGGCCTCTATATATAACCCCATGCTTTATATAAAAAAAACCCCATTCAAGTAATCATAAAAATATTCTCACACAAACTTGCCCATATCAAGATAAAATTAATAATTCTTAATATGTGTTTGTGAAGTTGTTTTGTATGTACTTGCCATTAGCCCTTGCGGTATGATTGTGCAATAAACTTGAAACTTGAAACTATTTGACAAGGTTATATATCTCTAACAGCTGTCACCATACAGAAATATTGCTGAACGCGACATTAAACCTAAATTCTCTCCCTCTCTCTCACACACAATACAGAACTATAGTTAGCATAAATCTATGGAGGCGGAGGGCTGGAGAAAATGTGGCGGAAATGGAAATAGTTGACCTATGACCCTGGATCTTTGACCTTGGATCTAGGATTGTTATGGAGTGTTATTTTGAAATATCGAGAAACTATCGGAAAGCAATTTCCGACACAAACCAGCCTTTCAAGGACATGTTCGTTTGAATTTATTCTTCTGATCATTGCAACATGTGGCAGAAAGTTCGCGGGTATGAATGAAATAAATATAAACTGGAGCAAGCGTTGAGCTTGAGCGAACTGCTCAGAGGGGTATAAACCCGTATATGACAGCAGTCATCACGTATTCATGTAATGAAGCCACCCCTTTCCACAAGCGTTGCGTGCGCCTTCATTGGTAAACGACGTAGTTGTAAAACCTGTTGTCATCGGTCAATTATGTCGTGGGAAGAGATAATTACGTCGTGATGCTAGATAATTGTGTCGTGAGACGAGATAATTATGTCGCAGTACGAAATTATTATGTCGTTGTTGGAGATAATTATGTCGCGGGACAAAATAATTATATCGTTGTAAGAGATGATTATGTTGTAGCACGAGATAATTATGTTGTAGTACGAGGCAATTATGTCGTAGTACGACATAATTATGTTATGGTACGAGACAATTATGTCGTGGTACGAGATAATTATGTCTGGGTACGAGATCATTATCTGCGAAAAAAGATTTTGAATATCCCTTATAATACCTCGCAAACTCATTCATATTAAAAGATTACCAGTGCTTCGTATATCAGAATCCTTTCGTCAGTGCCAGAAAATCTAATCTAGAGATTTTCGCTGATATTTATGTACATTTTTCATAAACAGTGACATTTTAAACAGTATATGGCTCCAAGTAGAGTAATTTTAGTCTAAAGTATCAAGAACATGCTTCCTGTAGCTCTCAGTAAATCGCGAAAACAAAAATCAGATGGACGATGTGTGTGTTATTTTTTACGGACCAGCTCCGGTAATTTAATCGGAGTAACAATACGCTCGTCTATGCCCAACCCTTCGTCATCACGGACCGTGCGTCACTGAAGACGGAAAGTCATGTGCGTTAGTCAATGAGAAATACGGACCTTACACCGAACGGAAACGCCAGTTCCGCTGCCTAGCTCTCCACGAGAAGAAATTACAGGCGTCTAGTCCGTCATCTATAATTCAGCCGTCGTCCATTAGAGAATATCCGCGTCCATAATCCAAAGACCTATTCCATATTCCATATAACAGTATTAGCACCAAATTCAAAAAGACAATCATAGTACATAAACATAGGCTTGTTTCCTGCAAAACCTCACCTAAAACTTGTGACCGAGTTGCAACGACTACAACATGTAGATGGCGATGTGCATCGATCTCGGGAACGGTACGACACCACGATGAAGTTGAAATTGTACCAGTAGGAAAAAATCTAGCCAAGAGAAGGTCTGTGACAATACCGGCAAACGTAAGTTCCCGGCGGCGCCTCTCACAACACACCTACCATTTTTAGGAGCTGGTGGACGAAGGCATTAACTTTCCTCATGGAACTACGCCATTTCCCGTACCTGGCGTACTATGTTTTCGAAACCATACTAGAGCCCATGGAAAAAGGCCCAAAGTAATGGACACGGCGTCACATCTCTTGAGTGAGTGTCCACACCACCGTCCGGATTCGTTTTACTCCCGCCGGTGATCCGCACGCCCTGATTCACTGATGATGAAATGTCTGGAGACGCCTAGTCAAGTCAGTCAGTGTCGAACATCTCGTCTTCACAATCTACCGTGATGTCCTGGTGGAACTCGACGTCCGTATTCCGGACGTTGGCCCCGGAGGATACAACTGGAGGACCCTCGGAGAACGAGCCCAAAGAGGAGCCTCCAAGCCGAGACCTGAAAGGCGTTAGTCTGACACCGCATCATTTGAAATCCTGGGCACGTGTGAGTCCGTGAAGAGATGCAAAACTCTGAATGCTATTCTTGGTATGTATGGAGATGAGTTCAAAGACTATTCAGCATTCCGCTGGGGCAAACCATGCAGCATCTCTTCCAGGGATGACCTACATTTTTTGCCCCGATTGAACGGAAATATGATAACATGTTCACCTGTTTGAAACGCAACATCGTGGGTGACCCAGCATAATTTTTTCATCGATACCACCAACACCCATATCCTTGACGGTAAGAAAAACATGCAGTAAATCATCGGATCAATGCCCAGCGCCTCATCTTCAAGCGTGTTTGGCTCAGCCCATATCGACGGCCATACCAATACTCTGGCGGCTACACGATGGACAGGAGTTCAAGGCCCAACGGTCCGCGAAACTCCTGACAGAACATTGGTTGGACTGGAAAGCTCAGTGCCGGTGTGTGACATCCGTCACTAAGCCAACCAAACGCAGAAACAGGTTGAAGATCGACATCCCGTTCCCCGTGGACGGATGCATTGTCATTCCCACACGCCCGCAAAACAAGAGTTTTGGGGGTGTGGGCAGTGGTATTAGGGCGAAGTGTCGAAATATGGGGTCTCTATTTATAACCCCATCTTTATATAAATCTACATCAAGGTGTGAAACGCACTTTGGGTGAATCGAGAAATAAACGGTTTACCGCCAAACAAAATACATCAGCATATTCTACAAGTATCACTTTATATATTCCCGCCGTCAAATTAGTAAATTTGTGCAATTTTTTACCTTTGCAGGGCGATTCAAAATTCAACGTAACTGATCCAACGACTGACCAATCAGAATGTTGATTTATATAAAGCATGGGGTTATATATAGAGACCCCATATTTCGACACTTCCCCTAATACCACCGCCCACACCCTCCAAAACTCTTGTTTTGCGGGCCTGTGGTCATTCCCATACACTTCTGGGTTAAAGGTTGACGAGATTCTGTCGAACCACGGCGCGGGAAGGGTATGAGCTTTATGAACCAATGACTATGCGAGAAATTACCCATCCAGACGTCGTAGTTTGAGCCACCGGAATCGCTCCGCATCAAAAATTGGATCAATGAAGAAGATTCTAGCTTTGTGTATAAGTAGAATTTTTTCCGCTATAATACGCAGAGAGTTACCAATATTTGGAGGTTACAAGACGTATGCAGAATGGCATATAGAGAAAGAATATCAAGAATGTGTACCACCGATGAAGCGTCGGAGAAGTCCAGCTCCACCGAATCTCAAGCTGACATCGAGAATGTCCACGGAGGTCATCCTCCTCATCGCCCGATATACAGTACAAGCGCCGATCTGGAGGATACAGCTTGTTTTTCTCATCCGATCATCAATACACGAAACAACCACAGTGTGTGAATTCTAGCAAAGAAACAGATAACAACAAAAACAATCCAAGCTAGTTGGAGCACCACCGCCATTGAAGCTCGAGTATTTTTCATTATCACAAGCAATGATACAAACGCTGATACTGTTAGTCGTCTGTGATCATTCAACGGAGAAATATACTGGAAATAGGACAAATATGTTCGCAAATTTACGAGCTCGTTGGTCAACCAATCAGGGTTCCTGAAGCTTGAATTCCAGCGCAATTTATGAAAAAAGGCTGATCCCGCGGCCCAGCAGTCAACAACCTACACCTGGCTATGGAATACAGAACGACATCGAAGGCTATTGCATAATTGTTATTATAGTGAACCAACAAAAAACACAGACTCGTAGGACTCAGAACCTGCTAGAAGAGGATACGAACGTTCGGAAATTACAAGGAGAATCGCACGCTCCCGCCCGAAATGTCGTCACAAGACAAAACAGTTCATTGTTAGAATGATATGGTCGCTCTGACAATGAATTTCATGGAACAGACATGACCGACCACGTTCTGCATGGTCAGACACGCATCTTGACTCTAACAACTGTGATCGGAGTTACCATAAATGAGATTTTTCAACCATGCATATTACGGTTGGTCACGTTTGTATCAGGTATTGTTTGGGTGAGCTACCATGTTCTTCTGATAGTGTTGGAGGCGACAGATGCAGTTGTCTCTCAAGTCACGGCAAAGTTTGAGGAACAAGCTGCAAGATCAAGAAGCAAACGCTCAGAATAACTTGGTACAGGTACTGAATGCAGTGTACGATACGCACAGATGAATTTGCCATATACACGTCCTTCAAACCACAACTGAACTAAGCACCCATATGTTATGGAAAAGATTTTTAAAATATTCTGATAACAGGGATGAACACACGGTATATTTAGGTGTAGTCAACTTATGATCAATTCTTGTCTTTCACAATATATGCAAGAGTTATTTCCTCTTAACATGTATAAAACAAAGAAAGTATTTCAGTAGAAGACATTACGAAATAGTCACCCTCGAAAACCAGACCCCACATGATATAGGGTGGAATAGACTCATAGGCGTTGTATTTACATTTTACTAATAATTTGAGACCTGCTATGTGATCCTTATGTGCATAGCCGCGGAGTTCCGCCTGGGAATTTGGGTCATCTCGCGTGGTTGCTGGAAAGGTATTGACTAAAGCTCTGTCGGACGTCACGGCGAAGCTGAAGCTGGAACGCTGACTAAGAGAGTGCGGCACAGTCCACACAGGTTATGATCCTGGTGATTTGGAGGATCAAATGTTCCAGGTGGGCTTCTCTTTACATCCGGTATATGTAGTTTGTAATATCCTTCGTTAAAGCCTCTGATGAAGCCGGGGCGATGGTCTGGAGTGCAAGCCACGCTTAAGGGCCGATACCTATGGCTGTTCATATCATACCGTCAAGTGCGAATGCGGATTAAAGAAGCCTCGTTGTAGAAAGTGTAGCGAAAGAAGAAAATTCATGGATGAATTCCAATTTATCCGCGCTCACAATGTGCTCATTGACTTTTTAGAAACAGCGGGTGAATTGCTTCAACTTGAATTGGGTAGGTCAATGACCCCTTCTGGTTTCTTCCCTCGGGGAGCAGAGTCCAGTCAGACGCGTTCACCGAAGGTGGCCAAAGTCATATTTGGTGGTGTCTACCAGCGTCGCTTAGCACTTATGGTATTTGGCAAAGGTTGCGATGTTGGTGTGGGCTTGTTCAGGTTGATTTTGGTCTCACCCTCACACCTGGTTGGTTGTACTCAGACTGATGGCCCCACTTCGCTGAATGCATAGGTTGATGCTCCCACGTGGCTGGATGATGATTCAGTCTTGATACGCTTGCCTGTTACTTCGCATGACATTTTCACATCACTGGATGATGGCTCTGACTGTCTTGATACTTTTGGCTGGTAGTTTTGTATCATACGGATTCATGATGCTGAGTGACGTAGTAAAAGTCGTGAAGAGTGAGCATTGACCTCGCGCTGACAATTTGTAGCTCTACCAGTTCTAACCAATATATTGGTGCGATCTCCGATGCGGGGCGAATTTAGTGGCTCAAAATACGAAAAATATATATCACACTATAATAATATATGGTAGCATCGTATACATGTACCTCAGTATAATACGACAGGGTAAGACTATCACGATCGTTGTGTCCCCCCACATCAACTACCGCCTATCACGATTTTGTCGCCCTCCGCATCTCCACTCCGATCTCTGCCGAACCGATTCAGATTTTCAGGACGGTCGTTCAAGGCCGTCTTTATGTGTTTGCTAGTACAAGGTCCGATATGTTGTAAGTTATTCAGATTTGTTAATCGGAACAACCGTAGGCCGCCATTCTGTTATCATTCTGGAACAAGCTCCAACATGTTGAAACTTGTTCAGACTTGTTCACCAGTCGATCCATACCCGGTAATGACGTGAACGGAAATGATATGATCGGCGGTCACCTGACCGGAAGCTGCGCATGAGAAATGAGAGAAAGGGTTCCCTGCGCATGTGCAACCTGTTCAATTCAATTCAAGCGAAAGTGCGCAAACGCAAGTGCACACGAAACCGGAAGTCGCCACGTTTCTCTACTACTAATATGCTTTGTGTAGATGACAAGGAACCTTAACAGAGGGGTGAAATGGAGTATCATATTTGATCAATTATCAGTTTCACAAAGTTGTGTGCCTTAGATATTGACAGGAACCAGGGGAGAAGAATCCTAGCCGAAATAATACATTTGGTTCCAGATACGGGGTTGATGGAATATATATCAATCAGCTATTCTTATCATTATACTAAAATAGAATCACCATATTCACTTGGATAGGTCCGAGTATGCTTACTAATGTTAAATGAAGGAATGAGTGACAAACTACAGCAAACGAAAAGCAAATACATCAACGTCTATCGGTTTCATTTATGCGTAGTAATGACGCCATGCACAATGCCAAGTGCCTGTTAAATTTTTCCCTACTTTTTTGGATTCGAAACAGCGTAATAGCATTTGGTTATATCAAAGGATTATTGAAAAGGAAACTTGCATGTGAGTAGTAGAAAGAACACTGATCTTCTAGGATTTGAGGCGTAAACATGAGGCGAAAGTGTGGTGAGTTGTGACTTTGACCCTGGACCTTGGACATGGGGTTGACGTTAGATTTGGACCCGGTCACGTGACTAGCAGGTGGATATAAAAACTCCGGATATCGTCAAGATGCGCATGTGCACCCTGGGTCAGTAGTGGAGAAAATGCATTTTCGCATACGCGCTTGGGACGTGTATCTATGCCTTAGCCCAGAAGGATGGGCATGTGGACTTAGGAGGTTGGGTGAATCTAGCAGGGACGCCATAGAAAGAAATGAAGTCATCAGTATTACAGAATGCGCAGATCCGCTGTGATGCTCATGAACAACCTCTTATACACTGACTCACAGAGATGTGCAAGATCTATTGAAGCTCTCAACGCAGTGGTTGGATTTGGGGATCAGCTTGACGGGTTGGGGGGATTTGACCTGAGAGTGTCACACTCAGGTTTGTTTCACTCATGGTGACAGTCGGTTTGGTTGGTAGAGGAAGCCGGAGTACCCGGAGAGAACCAACGCCCGTCGGCAAGTAACTGACAAACTTTCACAGGTGGACTAGCTGGGCTCGGACCCGTGCCGATTCAGCGGTGTGAGGGTCACCAGCGAAGCGCCTGACGGGTCTGATGGGCGGATTGCGCGTGCACAACCGGAAGTGGAACGCTCCACCAAGAGCGACAGAGGCAAGAAACATCCTGGTTTCACCAAACCAGACTTCTGAACTCAGGCATGCGCCATAGGATGTAGTGGACAGGGCATTATGGGTCTGTCTATCCTGATAGAGCTACCTCCCCCTATATATTATATGGTATATAGCGAGTGCGTGTGCAAAGAATGAGTGGGTGAGTGAGAGAGTGAAAAACGAGTGACTAAATGAGTGACTGAAGAACAAGTAAGTGAGTTAGACGTGAGTGGGTGAGTGAGTGTTATATAAGGTCGTAGGTTAACCATTTAGTCTGTATCCGCACCCTGATCAGGCATCATGTCGAGTACGTGTACGTTCTATCAGAAGATTCTCTCTCGTCGGGATAACATGCTCAGAGGTGCATAGCCGAGAGGCACAGCCGATTCCTCCCTCTTTGGGTCCACGAACTGGAGTGGAGTATCCCCACACCATGACGGTCAGCTAGTCTCACACCGCCCTGCGTGATCAATACGTAGAGGAAAGATCCATCGGCTAAATTCGTATGTCTGGTGCTACAGCCACTGGCAACCCGCCTACGATGCTTTTGGCTTAAAGAATGTGAGATTCATCCAAGGCATTCGTCATGATATCGATCAAGCGTATACTTTAATTCGAGCAGATCAACGTTGTAGTATTGACGGGCCTGATGGATGCGACCAAGGGCAATATAAGCTTTCAATTCCGTGTATTCAAGTAACGAATTTATCCTTAGAATATCGACTATTTCAGGCAGGCGTTTCAAACCGCGACAAACGAATATCTTTTCGTAAATTTAAAATCCCATACCTCTGATGATCGCTGACTGACGAACCACCTGTTACCCGCAGAGGTGCGGCATCGAATTCAGAGCGGAAGTTGGCGACCTTCATACCATAAAAGGAGTTCACACCTAAGATCTCCCGAACATCAGGGGGCCGTTGCACGGCCTGTGCTTGAGCCTAAGTCCGTGCGTAAATCATACTTAGCGTGAGCGTAGCTACGTCGACCCGTGTCACAAAGCCTTTAAAGTTACCGTAACTTTACGTCAACCAGGGAGTATGCTTATCCGATCATCGACGTCCGTCATATAAAAGCAGCCCTAACCGAAAGACGATACACAGTCGACGTCTATCCGTCAACATGGCTTATACTTGATCTGGGTGTACTAGACATTATTTCTACTCCCAGAAGATTCTAGGCAAGCCATTGGTCCACAGCGGTCACGTGCCGTTGGGATAAAAATACATATCAGACTGCACTGACTGACCTAGATGACTGCAGTTTGCAATGTAAACAAACATGGCTGTTCAGTGCTCCAGTGTTCCGCCAGCGACAGAAATGGAAATAAAGAATATGCCGGTTATCAAATCTGACCGATAATATGTTCGACTGTTCCTGGAATATCTGGAAAAGATATCCTGACTGTGAGTAGAGATTGATGGATTTGAACAGTTCACGAAAGCTGCCTGACGTTTGAGCCAGCTTCGATGATCGCGCCTCAGTACAAAATGCAAACACAATGTGGATAATGCGCGAGTTCACCGCTGATATTCGCGCTTATTCTTATTTGGAGTGTAACATTCAGGTTACATGAATCAAAATCCTGTTAGCAGATAGTAAACATTCACAAAATACCTTGTTTATTTCAAGATTGATCCTATTCAGATGTTTTCTGTTCGAAAACTGCGTAGTCTTTTTCGCCGATTCGACTCCGGTTCGGTCGTACAGCCGGTGAGTCGGAGATCAAAATCTAGTGCTGTACGCTCTTTAGATTTATCATTTCGAGCAAAAGTCAAGATTCCTGGCCAAATTCGCAATGCTGATTCCGAATATTTCAAAATATTTGACGCGTCTCCATCCGTTTTCATTATCACTTTTCCCGTATTTGGTTAGCAAGTTTTTGGTCTAAACCCCGCGGTCGTGTGGCATTTTTGCCAGAAAACAGGATAAAATTCAGTATCAAACTCGCAGAGACAGGATAACGAATTTATTTCTACGAACAGCCTTTCAAACTCTGGAAAGAGGTGAGGTAAATTTGGTCTAAAACTATGATATGATGCAGCACCAGAAAATGTTTCTATATTGAGGCCGAGAAGCCAGAATCCGCTGAGCCTGCTGAGGTAAATATGGATGCAGATACTGCTGTGAGCCTGCCAACAGATATGGAGAACTCATTCGCTAATAAACCACGTCGCACGGGAGCCTGATGAAGCCGACAGCGAACCCGCCTTTTGGGATCGTATGGTAGCAGCGGCTATCACAACCAATGCTCTGGCGATCGAGGACGCCGGACATGATAACTTACAAAAGTTACACATCCATATGTGCCCCCTATGGCAAGCCAAAGTGCTTTTTATTCGAGAATTTCCGATATCGAAATTAAAATTTTCGATATCAGAAATTCATGACCTTCAATTTCCGATATCGGAAATTGAATTCTCGATATCGGAAATTGCAATTCCCGATATCGGAAATTGAATTTCCGATATCGGGAATTGCAATTTCCGATATCGGAAATTCGGGGACAATTCCCGATATCGGAAATTCAATTTCCGATATCGAAAATGCCATTTCCGATATCGAAAATTGTCACTGAATTTCCGATATCAGAAATTGCAACTCTAGGTTTTGCAAAGCTTCCAGAGCTTTTATTTCCGATATCGGAAATTCTGTGACAATTTTCGATATGGGAAATTCTATTTCCGATATCGAAAATTGAATTCCCGATATGGGAAATTCTATTTCCGATATCGAAAATTGTCACTGAATTTCCGATATGGGAAATTCTAATTCCCGATATCGGGAATTCAATTTCCGATATCGGAAATTCGGAATAAAAAGCACTTTGTCTTGCCATAGCCCCCACATCAGAAAAACAGTCATGGCGATCTATGAACACTATAGCATTCTGCGGCTTGAAATGAAGGGCGATCCTACTTACCGGACCATCATGAAAACCAAGTGTCACTTGGAAGAGTATATGGCATTACTACTCACAGAGACTCTGAATAAATGCGGTTAGAATGAGAGTTAGTAGTAGCGTAAGAGGATTTGGTTGTCACATCCACCCGGATGTAGAGGTCATTTGGGGCGGAAACGAGGCGGGAGGAGAGGTCAAGTGCAGTATAGTTCCGGCAGAAGGACCAAAAGCTACCTCCAGCACAGGAGAGTTCCAATTGTTGGAGGGGATGTATTCAGGATGTATTCATCCGCGGTGATGCGGTTTGGCCGCGGTTTTGGCGGTGATTCGGTCTCGGGGAAAAAGCTTCCGCGGAGAAAAAGTAGTCCCTAGATAAAATGGTCCGATGGGGTCGAGTGAGGTATCAAAGTGAAGCTTATGTGAAGGGGCATCTAATGGGCTGGGTGTGGGGTTGAACTATCGGCCTTCTGCGCATGCGCGGTGGCCCAAGGGTATGAAAATAGCCGTGTTGGAGCTAGGGGAGTCCCTAATGGTCCGATGGGGTCGAGTGAGGTATCAAAGTGAAGCCTATGTGAGGGGGCATCTGATGGACTGGGTGTGGGGTTGAATTAGGGTCATTCTGCGCATGCGCGGTGGCCCAAGGGTATGAAAATAGACGTGTTGGAGCTAGGGGGGCCACTAATGGACCAATTGGGTCGAGTGAGGTATCAAAGTGAAGCATTCGTGAAGGGGCATCTGATGGGCTAGGTGTGGGGTTGAATTAGGGTCATTCTGCGCATGCGCGGTGGCCCAAGGGTATGAAAATAGACGGTGGCCCAAGGGTATGAAAATAGACGTGTTGCGATGTAGGGGGGTCCCTATTGGTCCAATGGGGTCGAATGAGGTATCAAAGTGAAGCCTAGGTGAAGGGGCATCTGATGAGTTGGGTGTGCGGTAGGAATATCATTCTGCGCATGCGCAGACGCAATGCGGAGCTCTCGTCCAATCAGAAGCGAGTATTTCAAATTCGTCACAGAGCTCTCGTCCAATCAGAAGCGAGTATTTTGACCCGGTGCATTATGGGACATATCCAAGATGGCGGCACGTATGTTCAAGATGGCGGCACATCCAGTGTCGAAAACTGGCCATTTCGTCGGGATGTGGTCACCTAGTGTCGAAAACTGGACCCTGTATGGGTCCCGCTAGACGTTTTGGAGCTAGGGAAGCCACTAATGGTCCAATGGAGTTGTATGAGGTATCCATGTGAAGCCTAGGTGAAGGGGCATCCAGTCAATGGGGTGGGTGCATGTAACAATTTTCCTGAATAAAAAAATACGGAACACGGACTTTATCGAAAAATCCGGGAAAATGCCTATATGGGGTATGGGGGATATATAGGTCGCCGGGCTTAACGGGGCTTGCCTATCAATAGAGTTATCTCCCCCTAGTTGCAGGGTGGGTGTATGTAAAAATTTTCCTGAAAAAATACGGAACACGGACTTTATTCTAAATTACGTGAAAATGCCTATATGGGGTATGGGGGTATAGGACCATCCTGGGAAACCTACTTCTCCACATTTGCGGTAGGGTTGTTTGGATTTATTTTCTTAGTCTCGTCAAGACAAACATGATAGGAAGTGTCCCGGAGCGAATCGGTGAAATTTTTGAAAAAGTACGATATAGCCCCATATAGTCCCATACTGGGGTATACGATCAATGCTTGT
>JAVTVY010037922.1:0-17066 GCA_036873755.1 Hanleya hanleyi | reverse complement strand
TTGATCATGTTATTGTCCAGACAAGGACACAGTAGGAGGTACACAGTCTGGTGCCTTGATCATGTCATTGTCCAGACAAGGACACAGCAGGAGGTACACAGTCTCGTGCATTGATCATGTTATTGTCCAGACAGGGATACAGTAGGATGTACACAGTCTGGTGCCTTGATCATGTTATTGTCCAGACAAGGACACAGCAGGAGGTACACAGTCTGGTGCCTTGATCATGTTATTGTCCAGGCAAGGATACAGTAGGAGGTACACAGTCTGGTGCCTTGATCATGTTATTGTCCAGACAAGGATACAGTAGGAGGTACACAGTCTGGTTCCTTGATCATGTTATTGTCCAGACAAGGACACAGCAGGAGGTACACAGTCTGGTGCCTTGATCATGTTATTGTCCAGGCAAGGAACAGTAGGATGTATGCAGTCTTGTGCCTTGATCATGTTACTATGAAGACAAGGGCACAGTAGGAGGTACACGGTCTGGTGCCTTGATCATGTTATTGTGCAGACAAGGGCACAGTAGGATGTACACAGCCTGGTGCCTTGATGATGTTATTGTCCAGACAAGGAAACAGTAGGATGTATACAGTCTTGTGCCTTGATCATGTTATTGTTCAGACAATGACACAGCAGGAGGTACACAGTCTGGTGCCTTGATCATGTTATTGTTCAGACAATGACACAGCAGGAGGTACAAAGTCTTCTGCCTTGATCATGATATTGTCCAGACAAGGACACAGTAGTATGTATACAGTCTTGTGCCTTGAACATGTTGTTGTGCAGACAAGGACACAGTAGGATGTACACAGTCCGGTGCCTTGGCCATGTTGTTGTGCAGACAAGGACACAGTAGGATGTACACAGTCTGGTGCCTTGGGCATGTTGTTGTCCAGACAATAACACAGCATGAGGTACACAGTCTGGTGCCTTGATCATTTTATTGTCCAGACAAGGACACAGCATGAGGTACACAGTCTGGTGCCTTGATCATGTTATTGTCCAGACAAGGACACAGCATGAGGTACACAGTCGTGTGCCTTGATCATGTTACTATGAAGACAAGGGCACAGTAGGAGGTACACAGTCTGGTGCCTTGATCATGTTATTGTACAAACAAGGACACAGCAGGAGGTACACAGTCTGGTGCCTTGATCATGTTATTGTCCAGACAAGGACACAGCATGAGGTACACAGTCTTGTGCCTTGATCATGTTACTATGAAGACAAGGGCACAGTAGGAGGTACACAGTCCGGTGCATTGATCATGTTATTGTCCAGACAACGACACAGTAGGATGTACACAGTCTGGTTCCTTGATCATGTTATTGTCCAGACAAGGACACAGTAGGAGGTAAACAGTCTGGTGCCTTGATCATGTCATTGTCCAGACAAGGACACAGCAGGAGGTACACAGTCTCGTGCATTGATCATGTTATTGTCCAGACAAGGATACCGTAGGATGTACACGGTCTGGCGCATTGATCATGTTATTGTCCAGACAAGGACACAGCAGGAGGTACACAGTCTGGTGCCTTGATCATGTTATTGTCCAGACAAGGACACTGCAGGTGGTACACAGTCTGGTGCCTTGATCATGTTATTGTCCAGACAAGGATACAGTAGGATGTACACAGTCTGGTGCCTTGATCATGTTATTGTCCAGACAAGGACACAGCAGGAGGTACACAGTCTCGTGCCTTGATCATGTTATTGCCCAGGCAAGGATACAGTAGGAGGTACACAGTCTGGTGCCTTGATCGTGTTATTGTCCAGACAAGGATACAGTAGGAGGTACACAGTCTGGTTCCTTGATCATGTTATTGTCCAGACAAGGACATAGTAGGAGGTACACAGTCTGGTGCCTTGATCATGTTATTGTCCACACAAGGACACAGCAGGAGGTACACAGTCTCGTGCATTGATCATGTTATTGTCCAGACAAGGATACCGTAGGATGTACACAGTCTAGTGCATTGACCATGTTATTGTCCAGACAAGGATACAGTAGGATGTACACAGTCTGGTGCCTTGATCATGTTATTGTCCAGACAAGGACACAGCAGGAGGTACACAGTCTGGTGCCTTGATCATGTTATTGTCCAGGCAAGGAAACAGTAGGATGTATGCAGTCTTGTGCCTTGATCATGTTACTATGAAGACAAGGGCACAGTAGGAGGTACACAGTCTGGTGCCTTGGTCATGTTATTGTCCAGACAAGGAAACAGTAGGATGTATACAGTCTTGTGCCTTGATCATGTTATTGTTCAGACAATGACACAGCAGGAGGTACACAGTCTGGTGCCTTGACCATGTTATTGTCCAGACAAGAACACAGTAGGAGGTACACGGTCTGGTGCCTTGATCATGTTATTGTCCAGACAAGGGCACAGTAGGAGGTACACAGTCTGGTGCCTTGATCATGTTATTGTCCAGACAAGGAAACAGTAGGATGCATACAGTCTTGTGCCTTGACCATGCTATTGTCCAGACAAGGACACAGTAGGATGTACACAGTCTGGTGCCTTGATCATGTTATTGTCCAGACAAGAACACAGTAGGAGGTACACAGTCTGGTGCCTTGAACATGTTATTGTCCAGACAAGAACACAGTAGGGGGTACACAGTCTGGTGCCTTGATCATGTTATTGTCCAGACAAGGACACAGTAGGATGTACACAGTCTGGTGCCTTGAACATGTTATTGTCCAGACAAGAACACAGCAGGAGGTACACAGTCTGGTGCCTTGATCATGTTATTGTCCAGGCAAGGAAACAGTAGGATGCGTACAGTCTTGTGCCTTGACCATGTTGTTGTGCAGACAAGGACACAGTAGGATGTACACAGTCTGGTGCCTTGATCATGTTATTGTGCAGACAAGGACGCAGTAGGGGGTACACAGTCTGGTGACTTGATCATGTTATTGTCCAGGCAAGGAAACAGTAGGATGTATACAGTCTTGTGCCTTGGCCATGTTGTTGTGCAGACAAGGACACAGCAGGAGGTACACAGTCTGATGCCTTGATCAGGTTATTGTGCAGACAAGGACACGGTAGGATGTACACAGTCTGATGCCTTGATCAGGTTATTGTGCAGACAAGGACACAGCAGGAGGTACACAGTCCGGTGACTTGATCATGTTATTGTCCAGACAAGGACACAGTAGGGGGTACACAGTCTGGTGCCTTGATCATGTTATTGTCCAGACAAGAAGAAACTTCCATCAATATTCACTTGTTCAAAAAGTTGTGCAATTTCTTCAGCAGTTTTCGGAAGACCTACAGACCCGATGTTAGCGATAATAGCGGCAGATACACCTTGTGGTAATGACCTTGCTTCCTTGACCTCTGTTCGACCTTAACCTGCATTAGTTCTCGGCAGGGTGAGTAGTAAGCTACTCGCTTCAATAGCCTCGCCAGTGTTAACGACAATATATCGCTGGTGCTGACACTGACCACGGTCATGAGTTTCGGGAACGACATACCAACCCATCCCATAGAAGGCAGATTTGTTCCACTTACATTTTGTTTTCTCCATGGGTGTCCATATCTGCTTCACAGTATCACTTCGTAAATAACCCGGAAAGTCTACGACCAGAGAAAAGACGGTGGAATTTGAACATTCCTCCTTGCCTTTCGAATAATTCTTCATGTTTGATGTTCGAGATGTTGGTACATCAACATCAACTACAGACTGACACTCTTCAGGTATTGGTATCGTCCCTGTTGTATATTGGTAACTGTAGAGCATTACATTACTAAACTTGAGCAGGTCTCCAACCGTGGAGATCAGCCCTCCACCGGCCCATTTGTAAGGGTTATCCGCATAAGGAGCCTTGATTAAACGACCTTTCTTTCTTTTCATGTAGTACCTGCAAATATATATATATTTACATTAAAGTATTCTAACCAATATACGCTCACTGAATCAGTATTTCTCCCATGCTCCTGAACCTAAGCAATAGAGTATGACATGTTATTATTCACTCTCCAAGCTGCCTTACACCACAGACCGCAAGAATCCGTCCGACATCCAGCCCCAACGAGACAATAAAAGTGGAATGGGTGCTAACACAAGAAGTTGTGTGAGGTGTCATGGTATTGCAGTGTAGAATTGGACACTGTAGATCGTTCTAGAATAATAGAGCTGACGTAAACTTGTTTACGTTCTGTTCTGTGGTTATAGTCATAGAATTTTCACGAACTCGTGACCGATTTATCGCAAGTAAATGTTGACGGTCATTGCAAATGGCCGATATACGAAGAGACCCGTATGAGTGGAGTAATTGGGTAACAGCGCCATCTGCACGTAGGCTGTTATGATATTGTAATTTACTATTATTGGATACTGTCGATGTTTCTGGAATGAAATGAGCTACGTAGGCTTGTTTACTGTTATGCAGATTAATCATTTCGAGCTTTCTGGAAGCTTATTGTAACTGTATCTGGGTTAGATCATACGTCAATGCTGTACCGGTGGAAGCTTCTTGATTTGGTAGAATAATCTCGAATGCCCGATAGAGTATAAATAGCCTGACATTCAGTGATCGTGGAAGGACTCAAACTGGCTTCTATGTGGGTGCATTAGACTGTGTTACTATCTGCATTTTACCTTTGCCATTACCTTTGAGATTACCGACTGTTGGATTACTCCTGTGTTGTTATCGCTGCGTCGACTACGCTTGAACTGTCGGAAATTAGACATTTGCTGAACTGTAAACAACTGAGCAGGGTTACTACCAAAATACAGAACGATTTGTGCGCGTAACCACGGATTGTTAAAGTTTTGTGCACGACAACACGGACTGTGGAGTATACACCAGTATAGCGTTTAATAGTAAGACTATATTTCATATGTGTTTGCTGTCTTAACCTTGCTTAATTTGTATATGATTTTAGTATTGTAAATAAATATTTGATTGTTAATCCTTGATTTCACAAGGTTTTCTGTTACGTTCTTCTATTATCGTTTATGACGTAACAGTGGTAACGTTAACCATTACTGAATAACTGAATCATTACGTTGGTCGACATTCTAAGGTTCCTACAAAAATAGTGCGCGTTCGACTGGACGTTCTCACTTGATTCTTCTCGAAGCATAGTCCATTTCAAACATAACAGTGTGAGTGAATATGACTTAACGTCGCTTCCAACACTATTTCACTCATATGACGACGTTGGTTTCTAGAGCTTTTCACACTCGGAAACCACACGGGTAGGGTCCTATTCCTTTTAACACCCAAGACCCCACAGTTGGGGTACTATTCCTTTTCACAACAGGGATCCCCACGGGTGGGGTCCTATTCCTATTCACACCCTGGATCCCCACGGGTGGGATTCTTTTCCTTCACACACCCGAGACCCAAGGGGTGGGGTCCTATTCTTTTTCACACCCGGGATCCACACGGGTGCCCCAGATAGTCGTCTCAAGTATAACAATCTGCAGTCTGCAGCACGGTTGGGGTTCCGGATTGAGTGATCTGTTTAATAGTGTAAAATGCGCATATGATATCCAACTCTCCATTTAAGTGTAAATTTCTTATCTTCTGTAAATATATGATTGATTTTGTTCGTTATCAACATCGTGTCCCGCATTATATGTTTTGAGACTTAACAGACTGGCGATATCGTGAGTGAACGGAACCACGTCCATACAATTGGTGGCAGCCGTCAACATATTGCAGTAGGAAAGTAAAATTTAAATAAATTTTATTTAAATTCAAGTTATATTGACTGTAATACTATATAGCATTTCAATATGACATCCTTGTTGCAAACCGATAAAGACAAAGGCCTAACAATAGCTGAATTTCAGATAGGTAGAGGAAGAAAACTCAGAGGCTGCTGAGGCATGAGGAGAGAGGCATCATCCAAAGATGGAGGAAATGGGAGAGAACTTTAACACATTAAGATAAATTGTCTTAAATGAACAACCGTTGTAAAAAGATCTGGAAATGTGATTGAAGGAGCAGAATCTGGCAACTGTTAAGGAGTTAACGACAAAAGTGGAAGCTTACCAAGATGCACATGGATGTCGTTTGAACACGGTTGCTGGTCAAAGTCGAATGAGGTTGGAAGAACGTAATTATTTTCGCTATCCCTCGTCATGTTTCAATGTAAAAAATGTTAACTTCATTAAAAGAACTCTACTTGATCTGAAACCAGACCAATAATTTCCAGGCATTATATTTCATCAGAATATGTCAGGGATCACTTAGCCAGTATGAAAACATGGTGTCATCCACTCCCAATTTTAATGGAACAAGGCCGACGGGGTGGGGGGGGGGCGATTTTCCGTGTTGAAGACAATGTTGGAATTCATCTGGCCGTACAGTGTGCTTTAATTGCGCGGAAGAATTACGTAAAATTTACAGACAATATTTTGAACTCACCGATATTCAAACACCGGCACTTTTTTGAATATCAACCAATCGTAAGGCTAGTCTGTCCCATAATCCGATATATTCGGGATACGAACATTGAGCGATAAGTCGAATAGGTGAATTAGTTCCTTTTAACCATTATGAGTTCGCACATTGTAGAAACTTTATAGATCAACAAGTCCGTGGGTCTGAAAGACAAGTGACAGGGACCAGAAAACGACATATAATAATATAATAATAATAATAATAAATACTTTATTTATCGAGGGTATAAAACCTGGTTAGCTACAATAGCTAATCTAACCCAGGGCCCAGGACATATAAGCGTGAGGAGCAACGGTGCTGCAGGGGGAACAGGATTGGTTATTTTTAGTTGAGCTGTCTACTTTCACAGACGAACCTAAAGTTCCAAGACAAAAAGTCCAGGAATGCGTTATTCGTATAAAGAGAACACCCACAACTGTCTGTAACACATAGATGCAGAGCGGGAGGAATCCGGATAGTTAACTTGCTTGAGCCGAATGGTTTGAAAGTGTAGCACGGAATGGTTGATTGTCGGAATATCACAGTTCGACACACGAAAATCACCCATCTTCTTGTATCAGGTCGTTAGTTCCAGATCCGGGTCCAAAACGATAGATAATAATGGCAGATGATGGATAGACGGAAATCGCGGAAACATGGCTCAACATTGAAACTCCTTATGTGGCTGGCAATGTTCTTCGATCTTATGATCGGCAACCAACTGCAACTGTTAGTGGACACTACAGATCAGAGGCTCAGAAGAGGATGGAGCTTCGAATGAAAAGTGTCACGCTGTGGAAACCCGTAATCAGAGACGGAAGAAGAAGGTGAGAAGCGTGACCGGCAAGTGGCAAAGAAAAATGCTGAGAAAATTCCAGCCAATTTCAATATTGGGGATCTTCAAATAAGAGTGAAAACGCCTTACAAGGACAGGCGTCCGAAGAAACATGAAGGTCCAAGATTCTTTGTTGACTATGGACTGGCAGAAGGTGTGCAAGATGAGAGGAACTGTAAAGACAGCAGCAGCTCGATCCCAGTTTAAATAAAATTGGGACACTAGCTGCGGAGCGGAATGATAGTGATCATGCAAAGGCACTGTTGGTCCCCCTCTCCCAATGGAACAACCGTTCTCCAGACTAGCCCTAGATATAGTTGGTCCACTACCACGGATGAAGGAGGAGAATAGATATATTCTGGGATCCATCAACTATTCCACCAAGTATCCGGATGGTGTAGCCCTACCCAATAAGGAGGCTGAATAAATGTATCCGATCCGTCATTCATCGGACAGCCGTCATCTATTAGGAGTTTCCAAAGGTCCATAATCCAAAGACCTATTTCATTGCTAATATTGACACCTGAATTAACATCACCGAACGCGAACGTTTAAAAGTAAATTGAAGTTACGTGAAAGATAAAAGCGTTCAACAGTTTTCAAGGATGCAGATAAGAACAAATGAAATTCTGTTTATCAAATCCATATCACAATTCATAGTTGGTATAGTGTAGTACATTGCGGTACCGTCTCGGAAATGCGATGTTACGATATTGCTGTGACAGAAAAGAAATAGAATTTCCTAATGAACATACTAATATGCTAGATGAGTATTTCACTCCGGCTTTGATTGCGACTGTTCATATAAACACTACGGAGATGTGTATCACTTAGTCTTTAAACGGCACATAATGCCGAGTTAAGCAGAATTAGATAATAATTAAAATACATAGCGCCAAAGATCTTCAACACTATGGTTATAGTTTGTAATCAACAGATGATATATATCAGTTGACAGTTGAAATGCAGCGTTTAAGTTTATAAACTCGGAATACATATTGTTGTAGCAGTGTCTTGTGATCTTGATTGAAATCATGAAGGTTTTGACACGCTCCAGCATATGCTACAAGGCCAGATATGTATACTCCATATGCAGGTTCTTCAGGAATATTACTATCCATGAAAGGGTAACATACAATGTCAAAATTGTAAGCATCTCTCTTCTCGTATAAGGTTAGGAGAAACCGCATAAAGGCGATGATCGAAATCATGTCCAGAAATGTGATCCAAAGGAATTGCTAACTGACCCGGAGACAAATTTCGCCTCTAGATTAATGAAGAAGAGCAAGACTTTCACAAATCAGGAAAGAACCACCTCATATTATGCACAAGTGAATAAATATGTGGAGGAATTCAACGGAGCACTGAAGCAAATGCTACGGATTTTCTCCAGTGACCAGTCTGAGGTTTGGGGCCGGTACATTACATTTCTTCTGCTTGCTTATCGGGACATTCTCCAGAGTTTGGCCGGTTACTCGTCACTAGAACTTTTACCAGGCCGACACATCCGCAGTCCACTGACCAGCCTTGGCGAAACCTGGCGATCATTAACTGTGGATGAGAATTTGGCAATGAGTTACCTCATGCGTCTAGAACGTCTAGAGTAAATGACGGACCTTGCTCATAGGAACGAACATTAGACCAAGGAGAGCCAAAAGCGGTACTTCAGAAAGGCCCATAACAGGAAACTAGACCAGAACACATAGTCCGGTGGCTTATGGTGAAAATAATGACCGACTGGAATAAAGCACAATATTTTGCATAGACGCTCATTTGGGAATAAGGAATGATTTCAGAAGGCGTGCCCATTTCTATTTGAGGTGGAAGGCTCTTAATTTGCATAAATCGGTGAAGCCGAGTAGGGTAAAAATGGTGCTAAGTAACTACCTGAGATAGATTTACTGGTTTCAGATTTCACAAACGGTTTCGAAACTGAGCACTCGGGGGAAACTATGCTTCTCTTATATGCGTTGTAATTTTTGCCTGTATATGGCGATATTCTGCTGGTGGACGTTTCGTCCCCGAGGCCCACCCCCTGTTGATGCTGGGTCGACATCGGGCCTTACAGAGCAGTCTTTTGTGTTAAATGTCGTCATTTTCATCTGACGACGATACAGCTCACCAATCCCCAGTGTACGAGTTGTCACAGCGACACAGCTCACCAATTACCAATACACGAGTTATCAGAGCATTTCCATCATAGCTCTCAAGATTTGTATCTAATACCGCTTTGTATCTAATACCGCTTATGCCGGTGCTTGGGGACGTTGCCACATGAACAGGTACAATAAAAGCGTACCTGAGATACAACAGATATCACGAATCGTTAGATTCTTGACATGTGCTTTAGAATAGGTTAACCAGAAGACTATACTGTGAAGTCATGTGACGCAGTCAGTATGTCGGCACCTCTTCCCCCTACCCTTATATGCGTTGTAATTTACTGTATCACCTAATCATTCATTTGCTATCCTAACCCTGCTATTGTAGAAGCTAAACCAAACAAAGAGTCGAGTTGCTAATCCATTCCTAATTCCTCCTTTTGACAATACGGTTTGCTCTCCATTAGGCTTGCCTCCAAAAAGAAACCGGATACCTCTATGGTGATACACAATTTATCTTACCCTGGGAAATCTGCTTTGCCTATTAACGATGTGGTTCTACGTGACCTAGGATACGTTGAATACGAGACATCAGATATCACGATTGCTGTTGTTGTTTATCTGTAAATCCACTCTTAAAACTTGAGGGGTATTTTTCGTTGGTGATGCAAGACAAAATCACATGGTGTTTTTTCCCAAATGCTGTCTGTTGTCCTATGCTTGAGAAAATAGACAGCGGGCGATGTTCGATCGATCAATACATGTTGTCCGACTCATTGGTGGAGAGTAGGGCAAAAACAAAAAGAGAATAAAGAACACATATATACAGTGGTAAGGTAGGTAGAAATAATATGTACATTATAAACAAGAGAAACATGGTTATGATATTTACAACCTTGTCTAGGGGTCACAGCTGATTTAAATACCCACAATAGATCTTGTCTTTCTGTTGGAAAGACGCAGAGTCTGATCGGCTTTGTCCATCAGAGAATAAATTTTTTCTTAAATCTCGAGCACTGGAAGACATAATGAAGTACTGTCTCTATTGCCCAAACTGTTTGATAGCAATCATACCTGTCAATCCATCGAACTATCTACCCCTTACTGGGGTTTCAATGGGGCGGTACCCCTAACTGGGGTTTCAATGTGGCGGTACCCCTTACTGAGGTTTCAATGGGGCGGCAAGTATTGTTATGACCGGTGCCTCCCAAGGAGATGCTCTATACCCTGTAGATTATCTGAGAGCTTAAGTTCATCTCTACAGTGTGTTATGGCTACAAAATTTGGCATATCAGATGTGACCCACATAGCGGACGACTTCATGTTCGTCGGTCCGAATAGTGCAAGCACCATAAAAGCTTTTAATACTGTCATTTACTTGTGTGAGTATTTGGGTATTCTAATCAAACATACTAATTACAAGCGTCTAGTCCGTCATTCATAATCCAGCCGTCGTCCATTAGAGAATATCCGCGTCCATAATCCAAAGACCTATTCCATTTTCCACATAACAGTATTAGCACCAAATTCAAAAAGACAATCATAGTATACATAAATATAGGCTTGTTTCCTGCAAGAGAGAAGCGGTCAACAGTTTTCAATGATGCCGGCAAGACATCATGATGTTCCAAAAATATCAAATCCGTATCGCTGATCAGTATTCTTAATCCATAATATTCGTTATAGAGTCGTCATCTAACAAAAAGATGTATCTCAGTCACGCTTTGATTGTGACTGTTCATATGAGTACCATGAGGATCTTGAAGTACATGGGTTCATACGGCCCCTAGCCCCGGGTTAAGCGGAATTAGACACAAGTTACGAAACGTAGCGCCATAGATCTTGCACGCTACGTTCGTATTTTGCTATCAGCATGCGATATGTATCGCCAAATTTGAGAAACTTTGAGTGGAGGCGCTTGGTGGAATAGCCCTGTTTTATAAGTTTCTGCAACAATGTTTTGTGACGTTGATTAAAATCATCACATTTAACACAGGATCTAGCAAATGCTACTAAGCGAGATATGTATACGCCATATGCAGGTCCCACTGGAATATTACTATCCAGAAAGGGTTAGTTTACGATGTCGAAATTGTAATCATCTCTTTTGTCATAAAGTCGACGAGAGAGAATGCCCGCTTCATTTTTATAGAGATAGAGATCCAAATAAGATGTGCCTGTAGGCCTACTACTCATTAACTGTTATGCTTAGCAAGGGATTCAACTGGACTTCAGAGTTACGCAAGTTTAATTGTCAGAAGACATACATGTAATTCGTAAACTGAAAAGCGTGCTGGGTGAATTCTCGCTCTGAGAAAAGGGAACCATAGTGGTAGTACAGTCTCTTATTCGTTCACTCAATTTTGCCTGTGAAGTTGGGGTGCCCGGCAGGCTTTTCGTCGACGCCTGATAGATTCAACAAAAGATGCATCTCAGGCTCACCATCATATTCGCTTGAACAAAGAAGCTACATGTATAACCGATATTAACTCCTAGATTGTATTCCTCGAGTGAACGGAAAATCCCTCTTCTTGTCTCCAAGTAGGGTATTCTTTGGCATGATCAAACCAGATCAAACTGTTCAAGGATAGTCCAATAATGACCGGCACATATTGCCCACTTACACACCACTTTCAAGGAGTTGTTCCCCATCGTGATTGCCGCAAAAATGTGGGGCCACAAACTTCCAGTCTTCGAAGGATTCATTGCAGAAGAAATCAATGTGTCGGTTATTAGCTGCCTGCTTTCCATATAACATTCCGTTCAGATCAGAAAAGATTCCGAGATGATCTGCGTTATTTCTCACAAGCTCTCGCGGTTAGAATTTCAGGATGCGCTGTCACTAGTCCCTTGGCCTAAGCCCTCGCTGTGCCCGATACCCGTTCTGTTGCTGACTCTTTGAGGCAGACAGCTAGAGTTTTTGGACAGCGTCCCTTGCTGAGTCTTCCTTGAAAGTATACAACCGCGTATGTAGAGATTTCTCTAAGAACACTGGTCAGTGTAGCACTGAGATACTACCCGTCTCATTGGCACAGTTGGTTTCCTTCATAGCAGTGTTGCATTTCCGTAAGTATGCACTCTACACAGTTTATAGTGGTATCGGCTATCAGTTATGTGCAGAATGTGGCTGCAGCAAACGACCCCGCACAGCCATTCCTTGCTAAAAACCTGCTTACGGGCATGTCAAAATTACAAGGTAAGCCGGATACCAGGCTGCCCATATCTAGGCTATGTGATGTTATACCTCATATTGTATCCAGTGGTTTCCATGCCATTGATTTACGAACAATGTACTTGGTAGCATTTAATTCCTAAGCATCGGTGCACCGACAGTTCGTTCAGAACAAGACATCAATAGCGATGTTCTTCAATGCGACGATGTCCTTTGTTTGATCAATCTGGCTCATTACAAGGCATGAAGATTATTATCCGCAACTTCAAACACCGTATATCCCACAAACCATTTCATTTCTTTATGTCATCGTTTACTAATAATATTAAATATTGTCCAGTTCGAGCAATCCGCGCTAATTTTCTGTTACATGTTTCACATCCGAAGACGAGCCCCCGGTTTCAATTTTCAGAAGGCACACCCGTTACAGCTGCCTGTTTATCAGCTCATCTAAAAAACGGAATATCTTTAATCGGCCTTGACCCTTTCGTTTTACAAAGGCCAGAGTTTTGGCGATGGTGCCACCACTACGGCAGGAGAAATCCCGAAGTACATATTCAAAAAGTGGGTAGATGGATGTCAAGCGCTGTCAACTTCATCTTAGAATTACACATTTCACTGTATTGTCCAGTCATGAGCTGCAGAGTACGGTAGCTCCAACATTTTGTTTTTCAGAAAGAAGGATCAGGTCCAAATCGACCCAGTTTGGCAAAGGGTGAGTGAACAGAATTTAACGTCGCTTTCAACAATATTTCAGCTATATCACGACGAACCAACTAAGCACCACCCAGCCCAGTTGTGTTCCTGCTACTTCAAAGAAGAAATCTTTGGAGCAGCATGGAGCAGCATGGAACCAGATACCTTCCATCCACCCTTTAATCGGCCTTGACCCTTTCGTTTTACAAAGGCCCGAGTTTTCGCGATGGTGCCACCACTTCAGCAGGAGAAATCCCGAAGTGCATATTCAAAAATTGGGTAGATGGATGTCAAGCGCTGTCAACTTCATCTTAGAATTACACATTTCACTGTGTTGTCCAGTCATGAAATGCAGAGTACTGTAGCTCCAACATTTTGTTTTTCAGAAAGAAGGATCAGGTCCAAATCGACCCAGTTTGGCAAAGGGTGAGTGAACAGAATTTAACGTCGCTTTCAACAATATTTCAGCTATATCACGACGAACTAACTAAGCACCACCCAGCCCAGTTGTGTTCCTGCTACTTCAAAGAAGAAATCTTTGGAGCAGCATGGAACCAGATACCCTCCATCCACCCTATAAAACGCTGAGAACAGCGCATAAGGCAAAGACAGGATGCTTGTATGGTGCAATAAAGACAAGTGATATTGCAGTGATTGACATCGAAGCAACAGGAACCCGTGCTCACTCAAACACCCGCGGTGACCGAAACCATGGCGGAACCCATTGAGAGACTTGATACAGAGCTACACCCACACATTATCCTATACAAAGATGGCCAGATGCATTTGAAACAGGACCTGACCGTGTATTGAGCTCACATAGAACTGTACTACAGAGTCTGTACAAAGTGTAGTTGTTTAGTAGAGACTAACACATCATGACATAGAGCAGGTGTGCATCAAACGATGACGGCGGCCCATCGATGCCTTGTCGTTGATGTCCATCATAATGCTGTTAGAGGCCCTCAAATCCCTCACAAAATCCAGCAGAGAGGGAAAGAAGTGAATTATGAACAAATTTCGCAAATTATCCAGGCTGGCCGAGCTAATTTATGTGACCTTTCAGTTCATAACATTGGTCGTAGGTAGCATTGGTCTTAGGTGAAATTAGCATCAATACATCAACACTCATGATAAGCACCAAGCACCATCAGGGGTAACATTTAATGGATCAGAACCATCTTCTGTCAGTTCAGGGCAACATGTCCTCAATTAGAATGATCTTCTTTGAGTCTGGGAATACACTACAGGAAACATCACCAAATAGCAGATTCCATATTTTGACAGTATATTTCAGGGCCTCCGTGGGTGGTAACCTCATGCTGTACATGCAGCCAAAGGGAGAGGGAACATACCATGCCATACACACAGCCATAGTGTGTGGGACTATGACATACGGCTACAATACAATTTGTGAATGCATACTTTTTCTCTCTCCCTCTCTGTTATGTTATTAGGAGGGGCGTTTCACACCCTTCGTTCATGAGCTATTACACCTTTATCTGGACTAATGTTTTAAAAGTATATGAAGTATATGTGTATGAAGTATATGACAATCAGACCAGCATAGGACAAGAAGTGGATTTAATTGGAATGCCACTCATTTTGTTTTATTACAACATGAGCATGTTATGAGATCACACAATTAAAATACATGCAGTATTAGCCAAGAGATGAAATGATGATTGAGATCATGTGTTAAATTATTGATGAGATCAATGATGGTAGCCTTCAGTATTAAAGGACAGAGATTTCAGGATCGATATCATCATAGTCAACAGTGATCTATCCTGTTAATGCTGAGCGACAAGAGTGGAAACAAGTTTAAGGTAGGAATCTGGCCAGGATACGTCCATACGAACAACATACAATGTAGACCTAGAGTATAAACATGATAATGTTGTTGATCAGAAAGATAAGAGGTTTTTTTCTGGAGTAGGGCTATAAATATTACCAGTGACATTTTAACATAAAAGGATGGGAACTTGCAATATAACCAGCTTCCACCATTTCCCACGTGATGACCACTTGCTACACATGTAGCCAAACGTCATCCATTTCATCACTTTGGCTTGTAATTGACACTTTCACTTTCATTATCCCGACATGAAGTTTAATCACACTTCACGTTTTCAAAAATTTGTGAAATCTCCACAGCAGTTCTATAAAGCCCTGCTGCATCTGTGTTAGCTATGATAGCGACAGCCACACCTTTTGGCAGTGACCTTGTATCCATGACCTCTGTCTGACCTTGACTAAGATCAGATCTTGGTAGGATGATTAGAGCACTACTCGCACCTATAGCTCCACCCGTGTGAGAGACAAAATATTGCTGATGACGGCACTGTCCATGTTTGTGGAGTTCAGGAACAACAGACCAGCCCATACCATAGTAGGCAGATTTATCCCCAGCATGATCCTTGTAGACTATGGGAGACCATATCTGCCTCACAGTATCACCTCGTAAATAGCCGGGCAGGTCTGCAACCACAGGGATGATGGTTAAGTTGGACTGCTTCCCATTCACGGAACTCTTCACATTGGAAGTTTGATGTTTTGTTACATTCTTCGATACATCATCCTTAACCACAAACTGACGCTCTCCAGGCACCGGTATCTTTCCCGTTGGATACTGGTAACTGTACAGCATTACATTACCAAACTTGAGCAGGTCCCCAACTGTGGAGATCAGTCCTCCACCGGCCCACTTGTAAGAGTTGTCCACATAAGGAGCGTTGATTAGACGACCTTTCTTGTTCTTTACATAGTATCTGTAATGTGGTAATAGTACACAACATCTACAGGTCACAAACCACATTTTGAATTTCTGAGACTTTCTGAAGATCGAGAGAAAAATGGTTTCTGATATATTTTGGTTTGTGATATATTTCCAAATTGGAAAACAACATTTCTAAACTTTAACAAAACAAACCAAAAACTGAGGAAACACAAATTTTGAGTCTATCTACACATGTATGATTGCTCATAAAATATCATCCAAATATTATTTGACCTACAAACGAATACATGTAGAAATGGCCCCGCCACCCACTAATTGGGTACTAATATGCTAAGGTGTAACAAACAGGCACTTCATGTTGAAGTCACTTATTACAGTTACATATGAAGAAATTTTAACTTCTGGAAATGCCACTATTTTGTCTGAGTGTTGTGGAGATAGAAAAGATAATAACAGGTTCAACTTCAAGTTATTTGTTTTTAATTAACTTAATTAGGCTTGATTTGAGGCCAATATTTGCACCAAGATTGTGACATTCACCATGGTGACATCCAAAAGAGGCTTTTATATGTAATAATACACAAAGAAGATGACTTTCTTTGTAGTCTCTAGGTGGAATGGATCTAAAGGTAGAAATTGATGCACAATTAAAGTGGCAAAAGTGTGATTTAACAAAAGAATTTTAAGGTCCTAACCACCATGGTTGGACGTAACACTTTCCGTCCTCCAATAAGCCCTCATTGTAGAGATCTCTAAGTACTCACAACTACATAGTTAATGATGCCAACCTTATTAAAATGAAAGTTATGCCCCTTCTGTCTTTTCATGAATGCAAAGTTCCTGACAAATGCAAACGCATATTTAAAAAAAATAGATTTATCAAAAATCTTCAGATTTTCCGTCTTATGTTACGTCCGACATACTAATAATGCTAATTAACTTTATTTGCAGTAGTATTTCAAGGGGTTTGTGATTCCCCTTGCTTGTGTGATGGGTGACACATGCCCCAAATTTGATGCTTCCATCCCATGTACTTTAGCTGTACACTACCAAAATGCAGTGTCCGTCTTCATAGCCTTGCCAGTGTTCGTCCGACATAATCCGTCCTCGTT
>JAVTVY010037921.1:0-17102 GCA_036873755.1 Hanleya hanleyi | reverse complement strand
CTGACTGGTCAGTTTGAAATTACAACACATATAAGGGTAGTGGGAAGAGGTGCCGACATACTGACTGCGTCACATGACTTCACAGAATAGTCTTCTAGTTAACCTATTCTAAAGCACATACAAGAATCTAACGATTCGTGATATGTGTTGTATCTCAGGTACGCTTTTATTGCACCCGTTCATGTGGCAACGTGGATGATATGACCACACGGCCCCTAGCACCGGCATAAGCGGTATTAGATACAAATCTAGAGAGCTATGATGGAAATGCTCTGACAACTCGTATACTGGTAATTGGTGAGCTGTTTCGCTGTGACAACTCGTACATTGGAGATTGATGAGCTGTATCGTCGTCAGATGTAAATGGCGGCATTTAACACAAAAGACTAGTCTGTAAGGCCCGATGTCGACCCAGCATCAACTTCCCACAAATGCCAACATATATCAAAGACCAAAAGGTCTGTACAGGGGGCGGGCCTCGGGGACGATGTCGTTCACTTCCGAGTCTCTTCGGTCACTTCCCGAAAAGACACGGAGGTGCCCGAAGATGTCACGGAGGTCACCGAAGATGTCACGGAGATCACCGAAGAGACACGGAGGTGCCCGAACATGATACCAGCTAGCGTGCTATAAAAGGGAAGCGGCCTGGCCGTTTCATCAGACACTCTGTCAACCACCAAGATGTTCACCTGTACTACGTGCTCGAAATCATTCACTCGTCTGCACGACTTGCGCCGCCATGAGGCTACCAAGCACGAAGGAACCGCCCGGTATAGCTGTACGATATGTACAATGTCGTTTCAGCGCCCGGATCATTTACAGCGCCACACACGTGCACGCCATGAAATACCCAAGCGTCCATGCGAAGAATGTGGTCGGCTTTTCAAACTGACCAGTCAGTTGCTGCGACACCAACGCACACGAAACCCTGTTCCGCAGCCACGTTTGAAGGTAGAAGAGCCCGTAGGCATCAATATCGAGACAGGGGGAACTCCCACCCATCGCACGAGGGCCGATGATGATGTCGCCCTAATTCAACAGTCAAATTCCGGCGACAAGACCTTGGGCCAGATTTTGTACGACGTGGAGGGCAAAGTACACTTCGTGGACGAACCCATAAATGTTCCTAGCGATCTGTTACACGAAGACCATCCAGTGAGTGACATCTATCGGCGCCATTGGCCCATGATCCGGCACTGTTTCTACTGTCATCGCCCTATTCAAGATATCTACAATTTCCGACTGACCGACCTCGCCCGTCTACGCAGCTACGTGGAAGCCATCTTCAACGATCAAACTACGACCTTCAAGTTGAATCTGGCGTTTGGTTATGTGCTGCAGCATAAGGACACAGACCAAGCCCGATATTTTTACCCGAGCAGTAACATCCGGGTATTTGACCAACCGCTTACCATCATTAACCGAGTGTCGCTAGAGACGATGCTGGAGAAACTGGACACCGTGGATCCCTTGGAATGGGCCCAACAACAACGCCCCAACACCAAGTGGACAGTGGAGAAGGTGACCAATGCCACGTTTTTCGTTACCAAGCTGACCGACCACCCCCATCGGCTGAATGCGTCACTCATGCACTGATGAATACCATAACATGCCGTACATACTCTATATGTCTACATGCTGATCGTTGACGGCACGGAGGTGACCGAAGAGACACGGAGGTGACCGAAGATGTCACGGAGGTCACCGAAGAGACACGGAGATCCATCCGGGTTTACACGGGAACAGCCGGTAGTTACGGAGGTGACCGAAGAGACACGGAGGTGACCGAAGATGTCACGGAGGTGCCCGAAGAGACACGGAGGTTACCGAAGATGTCACGGCTCGGCCCTCGACTTGGGGATAGTTGAACTGAGTGTGCTAAAAATAGATCACCAGCTAGCGTGCTATAAAAGGAAGCGGCCTGGCCGTTTCATCAGACACTGTCAACCACCAAGATGTTCACTTGCACAACTTGCCAGAAGCAGTTTACTCGTCTGCACGACTTGCACCGCCACAAGGCCTCCACCCACAACGATGCACGGTATACTTGTATAACCTGCGCACGATCATTTAATCGGAAGGATCATTTACTGCGCCACGAACGCTCATTCCACGAGGGCGCGACGGAACACTGTAAGGATTGTAGTCAACTCTTCAAACTGACCAGTCAGTTGCTGCGACACCAACGTTTGATTCATGCCCCGTCTCTACGGTTTGGGCGACAACTTTCCACTGAAGAGGAGCCGCGGAAGGTCAGACCCAGTGAAGATGAGCCCGGGGAGACGAACGCCACTGGTGATGCGATGACGGAGAGCCTGCCTATACCCACAGTTCAGAAGAGCCTGGATATCCAGCCGGACCCCACCGTTACGGTTTCGAGTCATACGCCTGACAACATCGAACATTTTCTGGACGAGCCCATAAATGTTCCTAGCGATCTCTTACAGGACACCCATCCAGTGAGTGACCTCTATCGGCGCAATTGGTCCATGATACGGCACTGTTTCAACCGTCATCGCCCTATTGAAGATATCTGCAATTTCCGACTGACCGACCTCGCCCGTCTACGTAGCTACGTGGAAGCCATCTTCAAAGATCAAACTACGGCCTTCAGATTGAATCTGACGTTTGGTTATGTGCTGCAGCATAAGGAGACAGTCCAAGTCCGATACTTTTACCCGAGCAGTAACATCCAGGTATTTGACCAACCGTTTACCATCATTAACCGAGTGCCGCTAGAGACGATGCTGGAGAAACTGGACACCGTGGATCCCTTGGAATGGGCCCAACGACAACGCCCCAACACCAAGTGGACAGTGGAGAGGGTGACCAATGTTACGTTTTTCGTTACCAAGCTAACCGACCCCTTCGGCTGAATGCGTCACCCGTGCACTGATGAATACCATAACATGCCGTACATACTCTATATGTCTACATGCTGATCGTTGACTTGAGCTCAGTAAACACTTGTACCTAATGTGACGGTGCGTTAAATAATGAAACATGGTGTTTGATATTTCAGTTTGTTTTGCTGTGAACATACTAAACATGCCCAGGGCGGCTCCCCCAGCCTGGGTATGATGTAACATTGGGGATAATAAACTGCATGAACATTGCTGAACTTGTTGTTATTCACGACAACCGCTATCCGATTGTATAATACAGAACATATATTGTATAATACAGGACATATATGGTACAATACAGGACAGATATGGTATAATACAGCACAGATTTTGTATAATACAGGACATGTACTGTATAATACAGGGCAGATTTGGTATAATACAGAACATATATTGTATTACAAGCGTCTAGTCCGTCATTCATAATCCAGCCGTCGTCCATTAGAGAATATCCGCGTCCATAATCCAAAGACCTATTCCATTTCCATATAACAGTATTAGCACCAAATTCAAAAAGACAAAAGTATACATAAACATAGGCTTGTTTCCTGCAAGAGAGAAGCGGTCAACAATTTTCAATGATGCCGGCAAGACATAATACAGCACAGATTTGGTATAATACAGGACAGATACTGTATAATACAGCACAGATTTGGTATAATACAGAACATATATTGTATAATACAGGACAAATATGGTACAAAACAGGACAGATTTGGTATAATACAGGACATATTGCATAACACAGGACAGATATTGCATAATACAGCACAGATATGGTATAATTCAGGACAGATATGGTATAATACAGCACAGATATGGTATAATAGAGGGTAAATATTGTATAACACAGCACAGATTTGGTATAATACAGGACATAGATGGTACAATACAGGACAGATATGGTATAATGCAGCACAGATATGGTATAATAGAGGAGAAATATTGTATAATACAGAGCAGATATGGTATAATACAGGACATATATGGTACAATACAGGACAGATACTGTATAATACAGGACAGATTTGGTATAATACAGAACATATATTGCAGAATACTGGACATATATTGTATAATACAGGACATATATTGCAGAATACTGGACAGATATTGTATAATACAGGACAGATATTGTATAATACAGCACAGATATGGTATAACACAGGACAGATATTGTATAATACAGCACAGATTTGGTATAATGCAGCACAGATTTGGTATAATACAGGACAGATACTGTATAATACATGGCAGATTTGGTATAATACAGGACATATATGGTATAATAGAGAACAAATATGGTACAATACAGGGCAGATTTGGTATAATACAGGACAGATATTGTATAACGTAGGACGGGTATGATATAATACAGGACACATATGGTATAATGCAGGACAGATGTGGTATAACACAACAAAGATGTGGTATAATGTGTGACAGATATGGATGGTCCATCTCTACACCAAATACCTTCCTTCACTGCCCCAAAATGCCCACTTTCGCTACTATTCCTACTGATGACGTCACAGATGACGTGAACATCCCTCAAGTCGGGATGTACCCCGAGAGCTACAAGATAACACCTCCCACGACACAATCGGACCACAGATGGTCCCTCTCTACCCCAAACACACCTCCACGCACCCCCAAAATGGCCACTTTACTTACTACACCCAACTGCGCATGCGCAGATTGACGCGACTTGCACTTTAAAACACGCCATTCTGACTCTACCCCACACAAGCTTCACTTTGACACCTCCCACAACCCATTTGGACCCATAGTGGTCCATCTCTACCCCAAACACACACCCCACATACCCCCCAACATGCCTGCTTTCTATACTACGGCCAGACTGCGCATGCGCAGACTCTTGCACACGGACGAACCATGAGTCGATACATTACAAACTCCACGGGAGCTTCAAAATAAGACCTCATACGACACCATAGGATCATAAGGGGCTCACCTAGACCCCAAAACGTTCACCCTGTATGGACCTATACCTCCATAGCCATGCAGTATAGGCCTATGGGCCTACCCAGGCCTCGGTGAACTTTTTCCAAAAATTTCACCGTTTCGCTCCGGGACCCTTCCCATCGTGTTCTAAATGACGAGACGAGAAAAACAAGACCAAACAACCCATATCACAATGAACGTGTGTGAATTTCGCAGGATGGACCTATATCCCCATAGCCAGTATGGAGCTATATGGGCTATATGGTACTTTTCCAAAAATTTCACCGTTTCGCTCCGGGACCCTTCCCATCGTGTTCTAAATGACGAGACATGAAAAACAAATCCAAGCAACCCATATCACAATGAACGTGTGTGAATTTCCCAGGTTGGACCTATACCCCCCATGGCCAGCCTATGGGCCTATATACAGACCTCGGTGACTTTTCCCAAAAATTTCACCGATTCGCTCCGGGACCCTTCCCATTGTCATTTTCTTGGCGAGACGAGAAAAACGCGACCCCACAAGCCATAGTAAAGCCCACGAAAAAATTGACCATCCCCATACCCCATACAGGCATTTTCCCTTATATTGTATAATACAGACCCCTATTGTAGGGGTAAAGTCCGTATTCCACTTTTTATAGTTTCGGGAAAAAATCCTAATTTTACATGCACCCACCCCATTGACTGGATAGGCAGGCTCCAATAAGCCCGGGGACCGATATTAGCCCTTTGGGCTAGAGTTGATAGGTGTTTTCCCCTATTTTAAGGGTAAAGTCCGTATTCCGCTTTTTATAGTTTCGGGAAACAATCCTAATTTTACATGCACCCACCCCATTGACTTGATAGGCAGGCCCCGATAAGCCCGGGGACCGATATTAGCCCTTTTGGCTAGGGTTGATAGGGGTTTTCCCCTATTTTAGGGGTAAAGTCCGTATTCCGCTTTTTATAGTTTCGGGAAAAAATCCTAGTTTTACATGGACCCACCCCATTGACTGGATAGGCAGGCCCGATAAGCCCGGGACTGATATTAGCCCTTTTGGCTAGAGTTGATAGGTGTTTTCCCCTATTTTAGGGGTAAAGTCCGTATTCCGCTTTTTATAGTTTCGGGAAAAAATCCTAATTTTACATGCACCCACCCTATTGACTTAATAGGCAGGTCCCAATAAGCCCGGGGCACGATATTAGCCCTTTTGACTAGGGTTGATAGGGGTTTTCCCCTATTTTAGGGGTAAAGTCCGTGTTCCGCTTTTTATAGTTTCGGGAAAAAATCCTAATTTTACATGCACCCACCCATGACTGGATGCCCCTTCACGAATGCTTCACTTTGATACCTCACTCGACCTAATCGGACCATGCAGCGTATTTGAAGTCTAGGGACTACTTTTTCTCCGCGGAAGCTTTTTCCCGCGACCGCATCACCACCAGACCGCATCACCGCGGAGGAATACACACGCAGCTGGTGGCGCCCCAGAGGTGAAAGGCGATGGGGCGTCCCCTATACCTTTAACCTGGAAACAGCGCCCCCTGGTGGATGCAAGAGTTATCTCCCCCGGCAAAATGATAACGGATCCGTGCTTTACCTACTACTTACGGCACCAGAAAATAGTGAGACCGACGAAACCGAATCCGATGAGCCACTGAGACAGATACGGATATAGAGACTGCTGACACTGAGAGTTTACGATGTGAAATTCTGTAGGAAACATGTGGGTGAGGGTGATGCGGTGACGTCACTTCCGGGTCAAAGGTAACATCCGGGTCAAAGGTCATTTCCGTGTCAAAGGTCATTTCCGTGTCAAAGGTCGCTTCCGGTCTCGTGACGGCCCAACACGGGTTATCTGCCCCAAAAGACTGTACGCTTCAGTTATTCCAATGTTAAACTTAATTGGCAACCCACTCATGGGCATTTGCGGTATGGGGTGTGGCACCTTGTTTTCTCTGTCTCGCGCGGTGTAAAAGACGATGGGATGGGTCTCGAAGCCATGGGGTGAATCTTTCTGAAAAGTTCAGCCAGATCTGGGTGGACATGTTAGGTCCTTTCTGGCGCAGTGGACAATAACCTGGCACCGTGCGCTTCAGTTATTTTAATGTTAGCTCAATGGGCAACCCACTCGTAGACATTTGCGTATGGGGTGTGACACCTTGTGTTCTCTGTCTCGAGCTGTAGAACACGATGGGAGGGGCCATGGGTTGAAGTTCTGACTGCGCATGCGTAGTGCATAGGCAGGCCTGAGGTGCACGTCTGGGATCGAGGTGGGCCAATATTGATCCGAATGAGAGAGAGAGAGAGTGAGTGAGAATTAGGGTTTAACGTCGCATTCAGCAATATTTCAGCTATATAGCGACGATCAAACAAAATTCTAAGCAATCAATTCAAAAACTCGGTAAACTAATGCGTTAAAACAGGTACAAACATTAAAATTTGTACAACAAACCAATCTCTCTCAAATAACCTAAAATACAATCTTCTTTCTCTCTGCTAAAAAGATCTTCCAGCGTATCTGCTCGATAAAAAGTATCTCTTACAGTTTTAAAATCTATGCAGTCCAGGAGAATATGTTTCACCGTCAGATCTTTATGGCAAGGTATACACCTTGGAATCGGCTCCTGTTTTAGTAAATATTCATGAGTTAATCGTGTGTGACCGATCCTACATCGTCTAATCATGGCCTGGTCGAAGCGTTTATGACTGTTCGGGTGAGTATAACCAACCGTGTTTTTGAACTCGTGAAGTTTGTTATTATCCATAGTATCCCATAGCGATTGAAACAGCCTTCTTACATATGCACAGATAGATGGTCTGAAATCGCTGTATGGGAGACCAACAGGAGAGAGAGAGAGAATTAGGGTTTAACGTCGCATTCAGCAATATTTCAGCTATATAGCGACGATCAAACAAAATTCTAAGCAATCAATTCAAAAACTCGGTAAACTAATGCGTTAAAACAGGTACAAACATTAAAATTTGTACAACAAACCAATCTCTCAAATAACCTAAAATACAATCTTCTTTCACTCTGCTAAAAAGATCTTCCAGCGTATCTGCTCGATAAAAAGTATCTCTTACAGTTTTGAAATCTATGCAGTCCAGGAGAATATGTCTCACCGTCAGATCTTCATGGCAAGGTATACACCTTGGAATCGGCTCCTGTTTTAGTAAATATTCATGAGTTAATCGTGTGTGACCGATCCTACATCGTCTAATCATGGCCTGGTCGAAGCGTTTATGACTGTTCAGGTGAGTATAACCAACCGTTTTTTTTAACTCGTGAAGTTTGTTATTATTCATAGTATCCCATAGCGATTGAAACAGCCTTCTTACATATGCGCAGATAGATGGTCTGAAGTCGCTGTATGGGAGACCAACAGGGTCAACTTCTCCATCTAAAGCTGCCTTAGCTAGTCTATCAGCTTCAGTGTTGCCTTTGATGTCAACGTGACTAGGCACCCAACAAGGTGTCAATGTGTAGCACTCGAAGGGGAGAGTCCGACTGGACTGGTGTGGAGTGAAAATAGGGCTATAGGATAATTGTGGGGAAAGGGCATTGAAATGGACGTTTTGAGGTCGAGGTGGGCCCATAGTGGGCGTACTGGGTCGGGGAAGGTATCCATGTGAAGCGCTCAAGTCATGGGTGGATGCATGAAAAACTTTCCCCTGGAAAGATCCGGAAAGACGGACTTTAGCCCCACACTATGAAAACCCCTATCGACTAAGTCTAGAGAGACTATAGTCTGTCCATTTTAATTAGTCGTCTACTTTGGAGCTTGCCAATAATCAGCAGTTAACTCTGCATTAATTTCCTTTTTTGCGTCGTGTAGAACAAGCAAAACTCTACGAAATGACTATCATTTACCCGTGATATCGATAACATATCATACTTTTTAACTACAAACTACATAACTTTGTAATTCTCTCCATATAAAACTCAAGTACAGTTGTTTTATGTACCGGTGTGATAGAAACGGTGATCCCCCGAGACCAGTGACCGGTCTCCTATGTTTTACCTAGAGCGGGTTCTGATATCCAAGTGACCCTTTTCAGATGTCAGTGTCCGGGCTGGGTTAAAGTATAGCAAGCGGACACTCATATCTGAGGGACCACCGTTTCTGTCACACCGGGACTCGATTATATAGGGAGACGTCATAATGTATTCGTGTTGTCTAGCACAAAGGTCAACTATGCAGTTTACGGTCAAGCCTTGTCCGTTTATCATTCGGCAATTTCACAGGGCATGGGATATAAACGACACACCCACGGACCGGAGGAGGAGGAGGAATGGGGTTGAGTGAGTGAGTGTTGTGGTGGTGGTGGTGGTGGTGTGTAGTGGTGGATGTTTGTGGTGGTGGCGGTGGTGGTGGATGTTTGTGGTGGTGGCGGTGGTGGTGGCGATTGCTGAGCGCCCGTCTTAACGCAGTGACCCTAACACCCTAACGTATTCTCTATCTAGTCCCATAATGTATTATCGCCATGATGCAGACAGCTGAAGAAAAAAAAGGTCAACACGTTCACAAGTTTTCAAGTTTTTTTTATTATCCCCTCTATCACATCATACCCATGCCGGGAGAGCCGCGTTGAGTATGTTCACAAAAAAAATCTCGAAAGCTCTTGTCCAATCAGAAACCGCCATTTGGTGTTGCGTCAACCTTCGGTCATGTTCCGTTGAAATATCCTTATTCATTTGAACGTCAGCTGTGCACGTCTTTGGGATACGCTTGCATTTATGAACGTAACACGGTAATGCTCGCCAACGCCTAGCTAAACGCCTTAACGCCCTGGTGAATTAGCCCGGAAGCTCTGGTGGTTGTAGATATCCCATGGAATTGACACTAATTCCTTATTTCCGTGACGTCATAGTGCGTCACTCCGCATCACTCTCACGCTTCAAGCTCGTTTTTTCGACAGAATTTCACGGCTTCCTACTACTGGAATGTCTACGGAAACGATCATACCATGCGTTCGGATGATGTAGTTTATCATATTGGGGTCATTTTGAGTCTATTTGCATAACCCCACGGGCAGAGGATAATGAGTAAATTCAAAATGACGGCCATGTATATGGTACCATGCAGACAAGTAATGTTTTCGTCCTTTTTCTTCATAATTCATGCTTTTCGAGGAGAAAAAATTGGGCAAAACCTATTTCTTTTCACGTGAAATAATATACTAGTTTAGCATGCATTTTTTTGCAAGATTGAAAATCTGACCGAAAAATAGACCAAAAATAACGTTTTATATATATATATGTCCCCCTCCAATGAATTATTGCTTCGTTGATTTCCGTTCAGACGTCAACATAGACGTCTCTTACGTCAACATAGAAGAAACTTAAGTCGCTAACCGCAACCGTGTCAGTGGTTCGGTTAATTTGCATACAGTCATAGGCAACTGTCTCAGTAAGTAGAAATATAAGTTCACTACTTCTAGTAATCATTTTATCTACCCAATCTAGATAATTCACAAATTGGTGAAGAAGTAGACAAGCAACGCATTGTCATTATGATTAACATTGAATAATACTTGGTATCAAATTATAGATCATGCATCCTAAAACAAACGCAACAATTACGTTTCAGAAGTTAGGGACAAACTCGCCAACTTTCGCCGAATAAAGATGTTTAACTAACAGAAATGACAATTTGGTATCATATTTAACTTTACCCCCCAAGCAATTCGCATATAATATGAAAATATGTTTTGAAAGGAAGAATAATTTAATCCTCTGTGGGAATCGAAACAATGACCCTCCAATCTCTGGAGTTGAACATACTGTCTTAGCGAAACCGACTCATTGATAATATTCAAAACTACAAGCATGAAATTTGGCACATAGCTACTTTGAATGATCCTCTTTGGGAACACAGCCTCTCTATCATCATTCTCGCAAGCTAGGGCCTTGCTTCGCTGGTATTGATGTTCCCGTCCTCTTCGGCACTCAGAATCCCTTTAGATTCACTCCCGTAAATTCAATACTTATGTGTATCAGCAGATAATGGACAGAAACATATTGCATTTGACATCATTCTCTCAAGTCAGAGCCCATTTCTGCTAGAATTTACTGGTTCTACACTTCACAATTTACGTTACTTTGTCAATCAGTTTTACGAATGGAATTACGTCATATATTAGCAGATACTGACCATAAAAGCGATCTATTTGACCTCGTTGTCAAAAGCTACGGCCTTGGTTTCCTGGAGGGGTTTTTGAGTTTGATTTTGATACTTAGATACCTTTCATATTGACTTAACTTGGCAGCCATTTTCGTGAATGCAATAATTTGATGTACCAAAAGATAATAACCAGAATTCGACATCATTCTCTTACACACAGACCTTGTTTAGTGAACTAGCTCTGACATTTCGCACTTAAATCACCTTCGGAATGACTTAGTGACAAACATATTCGCGAATTGAGTATAGGGAGATATCCATAGATACAGACTAGTAATGTTTCTTATTTGCAGAATTTGATTTTAAAAAAAAAGAAATTAATAAAATTAGCAACCTTCGAAAAGGCTTGGCCGCACATGTCAGAGGAGATGATATTTCCTAAGAATTAAATAGTTAATCATTTATATAGAAGGAGCAAACCATGTCTTGGTATTGACTTGCTGCATGGAAAAGAGTGTCAAGGTATTCAGTTTGCAGATGATAACACACGTAAATGCAGAAACTTAATTAATTATTCTAATCGAATATCAAGACTGTCACAGGTCTCAATTTGAATAGTGAAAAATGTCATTATGCCTCTTGGACAGTTCGATAAAGCCTTCAACCCCATTCCATAGTTCCACAGATCAAAGAGATAGACCTGATACTAAATTCATTGAAAATTAACTTTGAAGGAAATATTAATTTTCCATTTTGCTCTGCAAAGTAAGCGAGATTAAATCCTTGAAATTTATTTGGATTTCCAAATATTTGAAAGCCTTTTTTGATTTGCAAAAATCAACGGCTGAACCGAATGTTTTGAAACTTGGCATACATGATACTTGTACCAAGACATTGCCAAAGCGATCATTGTGACTTCGTCTGTCAATTCAGTTGGATTTTGAACGGAGAAAGTGAATATATATATATATGGTATCAGACATATTACTCAATTCCTACAATTGTGGGTTAGAAATTGAAAATTACTTCCCTTGGCATGAAAACACTGGCAGATGGCGCTTTTTTCTACAATTACCACTACCTTCGCTGATATGCCTTTCACTGTATTATTGCCACTGCCGCAGGTTTTGACTACAATGTAGTCATTTCTCACTTGTTTTTTATTTACTGGTACCGGTACATGTAAAGGTATTTTGAGTAATGACACGGAGAACTTGTAGGCATATATAAGGTCTATCAATAACGATATGAGTCCCTAGGATCAATAATTCTGTGGTCTTGTGCGATGGAGTGGGGGGAGTGAGTCTGGGAAAAACCAAAACGGCCGCGTTATACTTTCAGTTTCATTTCGTTATTGAGCTATATACTACCCCGATATATATATGTATTAGTGCAACGAATGCTTGTACCAAACCATGTGCTATTGAATCCTCGTATATTAAGCTAAGTTATCACTGATCTTTAATGGTCTACCTTTATATTTACTGGTAAAGCGATTGCTGTTGATCTTTGAAGACTGTAGCCTGGTTTCTTTACACAGTTTTAAGACAAATGCACTGGGCTCTGCATGAGAGACGAATTTCTCCACACACCGACCTACCTTTTGCACACTTGATCTCCATACACACAGCTCAACCTGAATATGAGTACGAATAGAATTAGCAACACTTTTGGTCCATAAGAAGCCATGGTGAGGGACACTGATACTGTCGGCTGTTAATATCGTTAAGGAAGGAATAAATTAGCATGAATAAATCAGTGTTACTCTCTCAAACTTTTATATATACACCATAATCTAGCCTATGATAGTGAAAGTGAACTTCCGATAATACCAGATATGAAGGGGAATCCCCTGAATTTAGGGGTTTTTTTCGATGTTTTGATGATCCGCAGTAAAATTTTACTTAGTCAAGGGAAGCCTAAATTTTTGCTTCAAATGTTAGTTGGGTGTGTGTACATGCATAATCCGACGGACGCCATGATCCCCCTGGGCAATTTTCTCTCGGTCACGTCTCTCAACCTCATATCTCACAGGCAAAATTGGAACACCATATGAACCTGCCGGGATGGGTTTATGCTATAAGCAGAGTCCGACTGGACTGGTGTGGAGTGAAAATAGGGCTATAGGAGAATTGTGGGGAAAGGGCATTGAAATGGACGTTTTGAGGTCGAGGTGGGCCCATAGTGGGCGTACTGGGTCGGGGAGGGTATCCATGTGAAGCGCTCAAGTCCTGGGTGGATGCATGAAAAACTTTCCCCTGGAAAGATCCGGAAAGACGGACTTTAGCCCCACACTATGGAAGCCCCTATCGACTAAGTCTAGAGGGACTATAGTCTGTCCATTTTAATTAGTCGTCTACTTTGGAGCTTGTCAATAATCAGCAGTTAACTCTGCATTAATTTCCTTTTTTGCGTCGTGTAGAACAAGCAAAACTCTACGAAATGACTATCATTTATCCGTGATATCGATAACATATCATACTTTTTAACTACAAACTACATAACTTTGTAATTCTCTCCATATAAAACTCAAGTACAGTTGTTTTATGTACCGGTGTGATAGAAACGGTGGTCCCCAGAGACCAGTGACCGGTCTCCTATGTTTTACCTAGAGCGGGTTCTGATATCCAAGTGACCCTTTTCAGATGTCAGTGTCTGGGTTGGGTTAAAGCATAGCAAGCGGACACTCATATCTGAGGGACCATGTGCACTGTTTTTGTCACACCGGGACTCGATTATATAGGGAGGCGTCATAATGTATTCGTGTTGTTTAGCACAAAGGTCAACTATGCAGTTTACGGTCAAGCCTTGTCCGTTTATCATTCGGCAATTTCACAGGGCATGGGATATAAACGACACACCCACGGACCAGAGGAGGAGGAAGAATGGGGTTGAGTGAGTGAGTGTTGTGGTGGTGGTGTGTGGTGGTGGTGGTGGTGGTGGATGTTTGTGGTGGTGGCGGTGGTGGTGGATGTTTGTGGTGGTGGCGGTGGTGGTGGTGATTGCTGAGCGCCCGTCTTAACGCAGTGAACTAACACCCTAACGTATTTATCTAGTCCCATAATGTATTATCGCCATGATGCAGACAGCTGAAGGAAAAAAAGGTCAACAAGTTTCAAGTTTTCAAGTTTTTTATTATCCCCTCTATCACATCATACCCATGCCGGGAGAGCCGCGTTGAGTACGTTTGCAAAAAAAATCTCGAAAGCTCTTGTCCAAGCAGAAACCGCCATTTGGTGTTGCGTCAACCTTCGGTCATGTTCGGTCTTGTCCGTTGAAATATCCCTAATCATTTGAACGTCAGCTGTGCACGTCTTTGGGATACGCTTGCATTTATGAACGTAACACGGTAATGCCCGCCAACGCCTAGCTTAACGCCCTGGTGAATTAGCCCGGAAGCTCTGACGGTTGTAGATATCCTATGGAATTGACACTAATTCCTTATTTCCGTGACGTCATAGTGCGTCACTCCGCATCACCCTCACACTTCACCCTCATTTTTTCGACAGAATTTCACGGCTTCCTACTACTGAAGTGTCTACGGAAACGATCATACCATGCGTTCGGATGATGTAGTTTATCATATTGGGGTCATTTTGAGTCTATTTGCATAACCCCACGGGCAGAGGATAATGAGTAAATTCAAAATGACGGCCATGTATATGGTACCATGCAGACAAGTAATGTTTTCGTCCTTTTTCTTCATAATTCATGCTTTTCGGGGCCCCCCCCCCCCCCCCCCCCCCCGCTTGAATAAAGGTGCCAAAAAATCCCAGGCCAGACAGGGTTTCAGGCGTTCCAATGGATACGCATAACTTTTGAATGCACAGCTAAATGTACAGATGGACAATTTTATTGATTCATCTGATATCCAACTTAAGTGAAGATACATCACAATACCCACAAGCCCAACTATGGGCCCAGTTGTTCATGTAAATATCTTCAAACCGGGAACATTGCGTGCAATATAACTTGTCAAGTAGCTTTTGCAGGTTCCACAAATTTCCTATACAAGTCACCTATTGTGTCGAGTAAACTTCAAACACTGTCGGTTATAGTTGGAAATGTGAATGTTTCCACTTTGGCGTAGGTCCTAATGGGGTAAATGCTAATGTTTTTTTATTTATCGGTACATGTATATTGGTACATGTACAGGTATTTTGAGTAATGACACGGAGAACTTGTATGCATATATAAGGTCTAACAATAAAGATACGAGTCCCTAGGATCAATAATTCCGTGGTCTTGTGCGATGGAGTGAGGGGAGTGAGTCTGGGAAAAACCAAAACGACCGCGTTATACTTTCACTTTCATTTCTTAATATCGTTATTGAGCTATATACTACCCCGATATATATATGTATTAGTGCAACGAATGCTTGTACCAAACCGTGTGCTATTGAATCCTCGTATATTAAGCTGTGGTTATCGATCCTAAGTTATCTTTAATGGTCTACCTTTACATTTACCGGTAAAGCTATTGCTGTTGATCTTTGAAGACCGTAGCCGGGTTTGTTTCACACAGTTTTAAGACAAATGCACTGGGCTCTGCATGAGAGACGAATTTCTCCACACGCCGACCTACCTTTTGCATACATGATCTCCATACACACAGCTCACCCTGAATATGAGTACGAATAGAATTAACAACACTTTTGGTCCATAAGAAGCCATGGCGAGGGACACTGATACTGTCGGCTGTTAATATCGTTAAGGAAAGAATAAATTAGCATGAATAAATCAGTGTTACTCTCTCAAACTTTTATATATACACCATAATCTAGGCTATGATAGTGAAAGTGAACTTCCGATAGTACCAGATATGAAGGGGAATCCCCTGAATTTAGGGGGTTTTTCCGATGTTTTGATGATCCACAGTAAAATTTTATTTAGTCAAGGTGTGGAATTTAGATGGATATAGAGGGACGCCTCGCATGTATCTGTTTGAGTTTCACATTTGCCCTAATCAGTTTTGGAAGTTTGTTAGTTGATTCAATGTCAATTCACGGGTTTGATCGGTACATGTACATACATTACAATTATATTGAGATTGGGAGCGTATCTGCTAATTGAGCGGAAGCCAGGAAATACTGACCGCTGTATGTACTTGAAGTGGTCAGGAAACACTGACCATTGAAGATAGCTGATGGATAATACAGTAACTGGTACGAGCGAGAGATTTGTCACATCAGGTCAATTGTATACTTGAATATTAAACCTGATTTACGCTGTATGTTATAGAAATGCATATAAATGAATTGTCTTCTGTTAAATGGATTAGTAAGAGTTTGAATCAGATGAGTATTTGTGCGCGGTTATATATTTTGGGGAGATCTAGCAAACCTGAACGTCTATTTAATATGATAAAGCTATACATGTATATTATTTGAATCAGTGTGGTCAAACAGGCCAGCTCTGTTCGAGCAATGACCAGCACTCAAGTGTCCATTCCTGTAGTTTCCCTAATTAAGTGTTTGAGTTGTGAGAAACTGAAGTTTAGGCTGAGGCTGCGTTAAGTATCTTGTTTACTCTACTGTATAAAAGTTTGATGTATATTACACTAGGCTAAGCATTAACACCATTGCTTCATCTGTACAGACGTTCTTGGTTATCATGATTTGCTGTACTTTGTCTATGTGATGATGCAGAAGTAAAACAACAACAACCTCTGTTTATCTCAACGAGTTGTCTTGTAGTTCTTTGGATTGACCGAAGACGATCCTACAGAAAGGGTTATGTGGAGAAGATCCTCGTTGTCTCTTTATCTCTTTCGCGCAAGCCCATAAACTGCGGATAAGACGCAAAAAGTCCACATTGGCGAGCTTGCCAGGATACTACAAGACGAGACAAGTATGGCGGATCAGGCCGTGCGAGTTCAAGATCTGCAGGCCATAGCACAGGGCGTAACAACGTTAGTGAACGCCGTGCGTGCTGACAGTGCCGCTCACGAACAATCACGAGTACAACGGGAGAGGTTGCGAAATCACGTTGCGGCTATTCGTAAGTGCGAGGGACTCATTCCGGCCGAGGTGCGCGAGTGGTTAGAGGAATGTGACGCAGCGGTACGGGATGTTCGAGACATCAATGGGAGTCCAGCACATCTGGCGATATGGACAACAGC
>JAVTVY010037920.1:0-17496 GCA_036873755.1 Hanleya hanleyi | reverse complement strand
TATGTAACATGTATCATAATCAATGCACAAGTTAAGTGGTCAAGTTACTGAGAAGAGATGTACATGTAATGGAGTTAGGACAATGACAATCAATGTTTCTCTTGTTTACTCTGAGGAATGGATACCACCATAGTACACTACAGGTAACACTATCAATACTTCTGGTGCTGATGTGTTTTTATTTAGCCTGAAAGGTTTTCCTGTTATCTCTGCTAGTATAGTTATCTTCATGAGCTATACCTCATCTATCTCTGAGATCTCAGTTGGTGGGTGACCCGCTAATGATGGACAGGTTAGGATAATATCATGGCCTCACTCCTTACCCACTATCATAATATATCTCCCACTGCCATGGGCCAAAATACCCTCTCTCTACTTTCTCCTATCACACAAGCAGACAAGTAATGTTGTTATATTCTCTGTATCCAATGTAATTGACAAGTGCAATACAATGAAGGTCAAGAAACAGATCATTAGGAGTGACACGGGCAACAGACACACAGACAGAATTTAGGTTATTGGCGCCCCATTCAGTGGAATGATTTGCGCCAAAGGCCCATGTCATTGAGATTGCTTCAGTGTAATAAGAATCTGTACGAATATTGGGGAAAATTTTTTATCTCATCGAAATGATGAACACGCAGCAGGTATAAACAGATTTGAAGTGTTATGGCTCAGAGAAAGGCAGGCGATATTAAATGTTTGCAGGTTATATACATCAAGGGGAAAAGTGAAATATATAAAAAGCAATAAATATATAGGCCATGCAAATTTGTATAAATGAAAACCAGCAATATATATCAGATAATGAACACATGGGCAAAAGCTAATGAAACACATATAAATATTTGGAATTACAAAGAATGGGTGCAACTTAGGTTATTACATCATACATGTACATGTTCATACATGTATATCCAGTCATTCCAGTCGTGCTTCACCAAGATTTCACGAGAGGTCACCTCATTTGCTTAATAATTAGAGAGAGAAGTACTGTGTTGTGCAAAATAGGAAATACACCAACAATTGCCCCTCCCCCTCCCCCCCCCCTCCAAAGTGACATCCTTGACAAATGCATGTAATACTTGTGCGGTGCAATTGGAAGCAATGCTCATTCTCATGGCATCAGATTGTATACATGTACCTCCTACTGTCAGATTGCAAGACTGTTTGCATGGTTAACCCAAAAATGCATATCTTTGTGTGCAACTTAGGCTCTCGGCCAATCAGAATCACCTATATTAATTCACCAAAAGATGCAAGTGGGATGAGAATGTCACAGCTAAACAAGACACTGTACTCGGTGCTCTTGTCAAATACTCCAGCCTCTAATTTGTTCATCCTTCTATAAGATATACTGTTCTCCATCTCTCTTGTATGCAGATAAATGCTTCTTGTATCAATCAAAATTGATAGAGACAATGTGCATGCAACTTGTCATTTATTTCAGCGTAATGTGGTCAGAGGGTGTTACACTGACAGTTCGGGAGGTTATAAACTCTAACAATGGGAGAATGGCTGCCTGTTTTGATAAAAAAGAAATGAGACGGCTGATCTATTCCCCCTCCACACTGGTCGCCTATTTCTTCTTCAAATTTTCGTCCAAAAAAGATGAATAAATTTATGTAAGAGTTTTCATCTCTTTAGCAGCGTGAATGTGATAACATTTTTGTATGAACCACATAGAAAAAAAGACTGACCTCCAAAGTGTGTATGATCAGGTTATTCTGTGGTCTAGGAAGGTCTGTGAGGGTTTAGTGTCACTGAGAATATAAGGTCTGGCCCCAACAGTCCAAGAACCAATAAACATACAGATATGGCAGGCCAGAGACATCTGGATAATGACACTGACAGATAGACAATACAGCAACCAAATACAGAATACTTCCAACTATCCCCACATTTCTGATTAAATTCCAAAACAATTCCCAAGTCTGTCCTTGTTCAAATCACTGGAACTTGAATATAGGATCCTTGTGTGAAAGGAAAATTTATGGGGTGATTTTTTTTTTCAGTTACCCAGAATTTGTTGGACATTTTGTTCCTATTCAGGACACATTTAGTTGAATTTTGGACACAGAGGCAGTGATATGATTTGTGCACAGCATGGAGGGGGAATAATGTGAAAAGAATGACTGTTCTGAGTGGGTATTATGATATATATTTACTCATGTAGCATCATACAGGTCAAGGTCAGTTTATCATAGAGACATGATTGGAAGACCTGTCTACAGTGACTGCATGAAATGCCAACACATCAGGTCAAATAATATCTGTTTTTAACAGAATGACCATTGACAGTGACATTAAAAGTTGACCACTAAGCTTTCCAAGTTGTGTTAAATAGTATGGATGTGGAACCATAGATGTAAGATAAGAGTTGTACTCACCAAAATATATTGTCTCCTTTCACTTTCTTCATCACAGTCTAACAAACATTCTAAGTCAAATTCACAGCTGTGGTCCTCCGAGTCTTCCTGTGAACATCGAAACAGAATGGCATGTAAAAACAATGGGGAAAAGTCATTTTGTATGGAAAATTAACACAGGAAGGAATCAATCAGAGATTGCTCAATTGTATGCCCCCCTCCCTTTCCGCTTTAATCCGACACTGCCCCGTCATTGTTTTGTTCTGTATTGGTTGGTGGAGGCCTAATTTGGATAATTATAAAAATTCTGTTTCAGTCACTTTTTTGCCATGCCTCGCAAAATACATATTCCAAGTATCGACCAACAAGTGAATACTTCACACTGCACAACTACAGGGCACTGACCACATATCCTGCGAATTTCATAATTGTCCATATAATATTAACCAAGATCCAGTCCGGACAAGTCCCAATTCACAAAGATTTGAAGAAAAAAGGGCCATAACTTGTGATATTACAAAAGAGAATTATCCGCGTAATAACTTCCAGTGGTAAATATGCCCATTCTAGTCCCTTAATGAAACAACTAAACATTCTCCCCCTATTTCAGTTAAACAACTTCTTAATTTTATTATTTACTCACAGATTTCTCAATAATCCCCTTTCTATCCCTACCAACTATTCAAATTATTTTACAAAACTCTCTGAAGTCCATTGTTATCCCACTCGACAAGCCAATCTCAATCTATATAGGGCGAGAGTGCACTCAAATCTATCATTTTATTGCACAAAGTCGAAAGCATCACGAATCTGGAACGCTTTACCTAACTACCTCAAATCATGTCAGTCACAATCACTATTTAAGTCTCGACTGAAATCACACCTCATTCAATTAACATGATATGGGAATCAGTGTACTGAAGGATGTACTTTCTAATTACATTCAAATTGTAAATCTTGGAGTTAACTCATCTCAGGCCATCACAAGGGACACGAGACAAACCTATTTTATACAAAAATGTTTTATTTATCTATATGCAATCATATATGCTGAGCCCCACTATATATATCTAATATAGAACTATAATTCTCTAAACAAGGCTCCATGGTATATTCACCATGTATTGTACATTTATATATTTATATATTTGTGAACGCACCCAGCGTCTCATGCTAATCTATTATTATTATTATTAATTATCTGGGATTTAACAAGCCCTCTGGGGTTTTATTCCCGCCACATTTCTATGTATCTATACCCTACTTGTACATATATATATTATTTGTATATGGTGAATAAACAATCAATCAATCAAAAACTCTTGAAAATATAACCGAAATGCGGAGAAACTTCACGCTGCACAATGACAGGGCACTGACCACATATCCTGTAAATTTCATAGTTGTCCATACAATATTAACTGATATCCAGCCCAGACAAGTCCCAATTCACAAAGATTTGAAGAAAAAAGGATCATAACTCTTCAAAAAATACGGGAAACGCGGAGAAACTTCAAGCTGCGCAACTACAGGGCACTGACCACATATCCTGCAAATTTCATAATTGTGCATACAATATTAACCGAGATCCAGCCTGGACAAGTCCCAATTCACAAAGATTTGAAGAAAAAAAGGGCCATAACTCTTGAAAATATAAGCGAAACGCGGAGAAACTTCACGCTGCACAACTACAGGGCACTGACCACATATCCTGCAAATTTCATACTTGTCCATACAATATTAACCAAGATCCAGCCCCAGGCCTCAATTTAAGGTGGTAACCTGTTTTCAGGTTGCCTGAAGGTTGCCATATGAAAAATAGTGGTAACCTATTTTCAGGTCCCCATAATTTTGACTAATATGACATTAGGTTAATAATTATGCAATAGGTTCCCAAAGGTTACCAGTGTAGAATTCATGGTAACCTGTTGAGAGGTTACCATCAGCACACCTTAAATTGAGGCCTGCAGCCCGGACAAGTAGCATTCGATGAGATTTCAAGAAAAGGGTCATAACTCTTGAAAATTATACCGGAACTCGGAAAAAAACTCCACGCTGCTTAACTATGAGGCACTGGCCACATTCCATGCAAGTTTCAATCCTGTCCATCAAATATTAACCGAGATATTGCGCGGACAAGAAATTCGGACGGATGGATGGACAGACGGACGGACAAAGCGATCGCTTATGCCCCCCTGTAATTAGAGGGGGGGGGGGGAGGCATAATTAACACCTCAAAAGCGAATTGAATTGAGTTACAAAATGTACTCTATGAATTCCTCATTCATAAAAAGAATGGCATAATTAGCATTGTCTTGAACTTGAATTTTTGGTACTTTTTATGTGATTATTAAAGGCACAAAATTGAAAAATATTAAAAAGGAAATGTATGCACATTATATCTTCCTCCCTAAGAATTTCTTTATGAATGATCTGAGCCATGTAAAAGGGGAAGGTTAATCAGCGCGTAAGGTAGACGAGGTTACAAGTAGACCATAGTGTAGAAACCTTCTCAAGTGTGTCCACTTTGAACAGTACCTCGAGGGCAGTTATACTTTCACTATTCACTCAGAACACCAGACCAGAAGGAAACCATTATATAAATACATATAATATACAGGGTCATGACTTCTTCATCAAAAATGCAAACAAAAGCCTGAAACCCAGAGCCATTTTGATTAGAAACATGTAGTTCTACACCCTCTATAAACACTGCAGCGCTCAGGTGACATGAAAGGCTTGTAGGTGAAACCTGGGTTAATAGGAATTGTAACGATTTCAATTAAATTGATATGAGAAAAAAGTTCTTGCAAAACTTTATATTCTGTAATGTTCAATGCAAAGAGTCCACAGAAAGGGTTCAACCTCACATGGTCGAGAGATACTGATGTATAATATAGCGATAAAAAAAGTGTGGCAGTATTTCTATTGATTTCTATTGGTTTTTGGAGGCGGATTAATTTCTGATATTCTGTCAGTGTTATCACAAATTACTGTCAGTTTGTTCTACAGAGATAAGGGGATTTACTAACCCTGGCTGCAAATTCTTAACTCATGAATGTCAGATAATTATCCTGTTTGTGCTGCATATCGATACACAATGCATGTGTATAACTAAAATATACCAGCCTAAGCTATCCACTGGAATATATGATGCCTATTACATGTATATTATTTTCCTACGAAGTAGGCTACAGATCGCAAATTGTCCGGTAATGAGTCAGTCCATCCGAATCCTTTCGTCGGCAAAATAAGGAGAACCGTTGACATTAGAACCTTGATTTTTGGCATGAACATGCATTAGGGCATTGTTACCAGCAAGTTCTGAGTTGACCGAATTCTGATTAAAATTTGATTTATAATTATTTTTTTTATTATGTATTGATGGCTCAGCGAGTACACTGTCATGCACATCGGGAACCCTTGGCTGTATGTTTCACTGTATATTTAACACAGTGGTGGGATATGCCATACGTAATTGTTTTTATGAAATAGGAAATGCTAATTTTCCATCATTTGTTAGTGCATTTATCTACACCGCTATGCCAGCCTCAATACACACAATTCAGTATATTGTTATAGATATATGTAAACTGTGGCCTTTAACATGTATCCTATTTCACATCCAAACATTTCATCACTGACCACATCAGGCTCCAAATTCAGGTCAAATTACCCACTGATGGTGAAATATCCTACATCAACCAATTAAGTCAGGCTGGTGCAATAACCCAGCAGAAGAAAGAAAGATGTGGTATCATCCTTCAGATTAGTCTGTGTGAGAGACAATGATAAAAGTTTACTGAGGGTGAAACAAAGCCATGACGGCATGTTTAAAGGGTCTTCTTTTGGTAGAATTCAACTAGATAAACTAAGTTTGATCATGATGTGAAAATATGATAACTTGAGTTTTTTTTGTACCTCTTGAATATTGACTATATATCACACTTGGATATAATTTAAACAAAAAATTACATGTGTAAACAAAATATGTCTAAATTTTTCTTGTCATTTCAAATCTTGATCCATTTTGATTCCTTGATTAGGGGATACAGAATCACTGCCACGGAGTGTGTTGGTGTGTCACAGCAATGCAATTCCGATTCACACAACGAAGCTGAGGTGGTTTAACGTTTATCAATGAAGAAAATCATCGATCAACCGCCATAGAATATAATGTGAAACAAGAAAACCGGAATAGTACATTCATCAGATTGCCGATACCCAAAATGTGTTGTCTCATATATCTAGATAACAACGTGATGTAGAGACGCTATTTATTCGTCTTTGTACCGGTTATGCTCAGGAGAATGACATAGAATCATTATTATCTTGTGCAGAGAAGGTGTTGGTCTTGAGTTGAATTACCGTAAACTACATAAATGCTACCTTTCTACTGTAGTACTATATTTAAAAATTTGTTGTATTGTTGGAAAAATAATGTGATTCAAAAAGTTGTTTTGATCCTGGACAAGGGCACTGAAAACCATTAAAGAGATGTCAATGTATTTTCACACTTAAAGCTTGAAATCTACTGAACCTTTATTATTCAATCTGTTTCCTTTAGTTAAAAAATTGTAAAATTAAATCGGTGATCGTTATTTAATTTTGGAATGAAGGCGCATTAGAAGACTGTTACCAACAAGTTCTGAGCTGACCTACTTTTGATGAAAATTCCTGGCGATTCTGACTTGGGCGGTGCCTATCTTAATATAGGCAGGATTTCAACTGGGGGTGGGAATTTCCAAGAGTTCAGTTCCCGTTCGAGTCCTAATGCCAACTCTACTTCGTAGGTCCTGTGACGTTAGTCACACTGCTCATGTGATCCAGGGGGTCTTCAAAAAAATCAACCCCAAAACAGTATATATATATATATGTAGATGGATAATGATGTACTTCTCATCAGTCCCATAAAGCACCTCAGTATATAATTGAACACTACATGCCATGAACCACCCTAACAATGATCCACCCAGATTTCACAAATCATGATGAGCATTACATATACAGCTGTTCTAAGACATTTGTATCTTGAACTATATTTAACAACAGTCTGGAAAATAATCTGGAAATAGTGACGATCACGTCATGGAGACAGCCTAGCCATTTAATGAGACCTCCAATGAAGGTCGAGGACCAGTGTGGATATGGAGTATGGTTGTCACAAAATGTGTACATTTGAAATCATTTCATTGGCCAATACATGGATACCAACTGTCCTGTCTGTTATAAGGAGGCTATGGGAGGGAAGTTGTGATTGTTATACAGGGTTGTTAACTCAATATGGAGAGAAAGAAGGCTATTATTAGCTCTCCCTCAACACCTGACTGAACGGAAGACTCAAAATCTCTTATTCTAAAACCTCAATCGACCCTCACTTTGCTCTATTTAGACCCCAAGATTCATAGACGCCCATCCATTATAAAGGCACACTATTGCCTGGTCGACCTTAAAGGGCACAATACGAATATCAGCTATAAGCTTCATACAGGCATTAAGTGTCTGCACACACACTGTACACTTCCATATATTTGCCCTGCCACTTCCAGAAAGATTTGTATACAGAGCAGATGTCTTTGAGATGCAATCCTGGGGTCGTAAGTCACAAATCGCTACAAAAGCTTCAGTTTTCTTAATACATTTCCAACACATAGAGAAGAGACATTAAAACGTTTTTATGTTAGGTATTATGGATTCCAACAGAGCCAGTCTGTGCCAATTCATTTTCAAATTATAGGGCACAGAATAATGACACCTAACATTCTGAGATGTGTATGTGACACAATGGATAGGATTATGGTATCTGCATGGACAAGATTGATGGTACTATCCAGGTAGAACCAGCAAACCCCCGGGGACATATAGCTCCAGAAACACCTACATGTACATGATGTAGAAATCCTCAAACAGCTAAGACTAAACCTGCTGAGCAAAAGGAATTTGTTCATGTTTGTGCACATGTACATAAATTCGATGTACAATGTCGATCACTTTACTGGTGACTACCAATATTGGAATAAGTAATTAAATTACTTTAAAGCAGATGATGGGCAGGCAGAAGGTGATTTACGACATGAGACATTATCAGTGATTAAATGTACATTGCTTCAGTACTGTACCTGGGAATGTGAGCTACTCTACAATTTAATTATCTTCATTTATCCTGATTATCACCATTTAATGAGATCAATAATCAGGAACTGAAAACTGGCCATCTGTTGACTTGAGCAATGATTGGAGAGTACAGGTAAACACAGGTAACTCAGGCCATAATTGGAGACAAAACAGATGAGTGGACAGATCAACACTTACACTTAGCTACTACTGTAGTCTGTGGGGGGATCAATAACCAATCAATATGTGACCGTTATCAGTAACTGCTGTGAGATTAATCATCAGGGAGTTACAATACCAGGGGTGGGAACAGATCAATGAATGGGTCAGATAGGAGTCTGGAGGGAGTCGTCTTACTCGCAATTTGGGTCATTGAATAGCAAATCTGTCTTCAAAGATGTACATGTTTACTAAAGTATTTCTCTCTCATCTTTAGTATGATTTTCAGACCAAGTAACAGTTCCATTATTGTCTCCCCAATACAGTTCTCTCTGAGATACATTATTTTCAAAATGGGCAGAAATATTCAGCCACTAAATCAACACTCAAGTGTTGTTGTTCTTGCCTTTAAGTGCAACCACCAAGAGATCTTCAAACCTTCGTACTTAACTTCTTCAGTACTGTATGGACAGGTTTGATTAGATGGGTGATCAACTGAAGTTGTAATATGAAGCCCCTACATGTATGTTGAATGTACTGATAAACTGTCAAGCTGTATATGCACTTTGTGTCAAAATGTGCCATGTGGTGGGCCTGCCAATAAGTAAAATGTCTGCCGAATGTCACATTGTGACTTGCCTGCCAAAATGTTGCATACATGTACCGGTCGAATTGTGGTGTGTCTACCAAAATGTGGCATAACAAAATGTTGTAGATTCTGTAGATACTTCATGTAGGAAGCTATTGTCTGAGTCTTTGTGATGCTGAAAAGGCTCAAGTCTAGACATATTGTTGTCCCCACACTTGGCTATTGTATGCATTGTCGAGTGATTCTTACATGGAATATGAACCATGGATTCGTATGAATGGCACATGTAATCAGTGGCTCAGTAGGATAGAGGAAGAATGAATAAGTACATTGAGACAGAGACCTGGGGAGTTCTAGAGGAAGAAATAAACAGTGAATAGTTCAGATATGCAGCCAACCAATGGTCTGCCCAAAAGCTACTGTACATGTACATACTTTGTGTCTAGACCTACCAGTACTTAACTTCTAATTGATCTTTACCCCCAGTCTAAATGAGGAACCATTAAGTGCAGTAAAAGTCAAATAAAGGATTCTGGTTTATATTCCAGACAAACTTAAAATATGCTGGTACTCAAACAATAATGTGGTCAGCTCATTAGAAACAGATTTCAGAGAGCAGGTACATGTAATTAGGTACTGTATCCAATGATCAGGTTTACACAGTACTCAATCATATACATGTATACCAGTATGTCATCAGAACACAACTGTCAAATAGAAAATTGCAAGGGCATTTATATTGTGAAAGTTTATAATTATTGTTAATGTTAATTTAAATTTATTGGGAACTCCTGTTAAGCTAGACATTGAAATTAACCCGATTCCAGACCCTGGGGATCGAGGGACAAATGCAGTAGAATCTCTCATTTAAATAGTCCCTTTTTGACCATTTGTAGCAGATCATTTCCTCGCAAAATTGTAAACTGAGAATATTATTCCAATTTCTTGGTGAATTATATTCAAGGAACGGGAAGTACTGGTATACATGATGTATGCATTTATCCAAATGGTTCCTTGAATTGTCAATCTACATGTACACAATGTATTTTTCATGGAATATCACAATATTGTTCATATAGCAACTCTAGAATGCATTCCATATTGGAAGGGAGGGGAAGTACATGTGAAGCCCAACTCACACTACAAACATTTTGTTGTATTAGAACAGAACAGTTCGTTCATGTTTTTGTTCGTGGTAACCTCACACTGCGAACATTTTCTCTTGACCGCCAGTTGCAGCGATCAAGCAGCGAGGCTGCCGGTCATGTGATGGGAGCCATTTTGTTGTGTCATGTGAGAGCGGCTTCATCACATGATCAACACCTGACAGTTGATTGGATAACTGTTGGTAAATGTTCGGACAAATGTTCGCAATCACCACACACTGAACACAAAAACTGTTTTGAGGATAAAAACAAGTTCCGAAAATCAAACATGTTTGATTCCATGAACTTGTCCCTCAAACAGAAAGTTCGTGTTTCTGGGCACCTCACACTGCGGACAAAACATGTTCTGAACAGTGTTTTTGTTCTAATACAACAAAATGTTCGAAGTGTGAGTTGCGCTTAAGCAGTCTACTAAAATTTATATTGTACATGTATGGTCAAGCTTTTCTCCAAAATATCATTTTGTGAAATTCTTCACCTACATTTTACTGTAAGCTGAATTACACATTGTTAACCCAATGCAGGGAGAGAGTGAGACACACAATCAAACAAAATTCTAAGTATTTCAACAAAAACAAGTCAACAACCCAGCAATCCAGAAGTGATCAACACAACACACCAAAAACATGTACATACATTAAAACTTATGCAACAAAATGATTTCTCTCAAATAACCTAAAATATAGAGTCTCCTTTTTACCCGAATAAAAAGATCTTCTAAATTAGCTGCTTGATACAAAGAATCTCTTACAATCTTAAAATCTATACAGTCGATCAGAATATGTTTCACTGTGAGATATTCGTGGCATGGAATACACCTTGAGGCTGGTTCCTTTTTTAGAAAATGTTTGTGAGTTAATCAGGTATGGTCGATTCTACATCGCCTGATCATGGCTTGATCGATACGTTTCTGGCTAACAACACAATGCAGGACTCAGGATAGTGGTGAAGCTACAATTACAAATACAATGCACTGGTACATTCTGTGATTAAGCTTGGTGTGAACGTTAGTGACATATGGGAATACTTGTCCTGTCTCGATGACAGACCCTAATCTCCTCAGCAGCTGTGCTTGATCTCCTTAGCAGGAGTATGAAGTCAGTCTCCACTTGAGAGGACAGCTGGTACTAAGGTTTGTACTCTGTCACTGAGACCAGGTCATAAACTGTATACACTAACTGTCACTCAAACCTGTACTTCAACTATACCAGATCTGGAGACATGCTGAAATACATACTGTCACTGCAGCACCTGGAGTGACAATGTTTCCATCAGTCATGAATTATATGAGATATGATGAAAAAATATCCAGTCTCCAGGTGGGAATTAATAACTGGTCCCTTAATTTGGTATTGTTTAAGGGTTTTGCAAGCGACATATCTATGTATTTGTTGTGTACTAATTTACTGTCAAAACCTCGAGATCATGCTGGGACATCTTTCATACAGAGTCTGACCCCGAGATTGCGAAGCAATCGACAGCATTTGTCGAGGTATGAAAATTAGAACATACGTGTATGTAACAAATAATGATATAGATTTTAAATCCAATTCTAACCAGAAAAAATATACTGAAATGGAAAATTTAATCAGCTTGAAATAGTTTTCATCACATCATCTCTGTTACCTTCACCTCCCACTAGATAACAGTTGCAACACTCATTGACTTTTTACTTTTGCAAGTTAGTGAGTGCATGCCTGTGACAGTTGGGAGAGCCAGGGAAAACATTTAAGAAGTGCTGTCTGGATTTCTATGGAACCTTTATGACAAAAAGATATCTACATGTACATTTGTACCTCCTTTCCGGAGTATAACAAGGAAATATTTGGAATGGGAAGCCCCCACCGGACAGCTGACAAATATACTGTGATCCACCTGTATGAGTACAAACAATTCAATTACAAGTACAGTCTACATCAGTGTTGTCAGCAAAGACTGGGTCATTTGTGAACAAAAAGCTGTTAGAAATGAAATTTAACTTTTATATCTTACCTTTTCAGTATTGAGCATTTTAGAGTCACATATTGTACACTGTTGTATTTTGGCATTAAGTCTCTATTCCAGTTCCTTTGTAGAAATGGTATTATGACGGTTATCTGAATGGGATACACCATCCACAGTTTGGTGTCTGCAAACTTATAAAAAGGATGCCATGGTATTCTTAGGAGTTCCAACCCGGCGCACCATGCCACTCTGTTTGGAATGCCTTATGCCAGTTCCTAGCATGCCCCAATTTCACATTTTATTATGAGAAAATGCTCGTGAGGTTTTTCTGTAGCATAGCAAATACTGCTGAAGCCGAAAAGTTGTCTGACTTTCATGCCATGCCCGCTCAACTTAACTCCGTCCAATTGCCATGAAGCATGCTAGTCAGTGAACTCTGACCCTAACATAACGAATTACAGTAATTCTCCTAATAAACCGATCACCGGAAGTGCAGTAAAAATGGCTTATATCTGGAAACATTCTTGATGGCACCAGCTACAACGTGCCACATTTTGTCGCAAATGGCTTCTCTTCAATTTGAATGAAGAATGGGAATGTTACTTTTTCTCTATGTCTGAACATCAGAGTTGAAAATTGAACTTCCTGCGATTTAATTATTACTAGGGGAATTAACGTACAATTCACAGGACATGCAGGGAGCAGGTTTTTGCAGGAGGTATAGGGAGATTATGTCTGCGTTAGGAAGTCAATGCACCTGCTCAAACTTTTGCAGTGGCTACTGATATCAGTGAAGGCACAAAGCTTATTATTCACTGTTTGCAGCAGGGTTTCTGAAGCGAGTGTACAGACAAAACACAAATTACTACTGTTTTAATGCAATTGATGGAGCATCTGGCATTCTGTACAAGTATCAGCATACAATGTAACTTTATCCTGGTCAGTGGGTTGCACAGTGTCAATGACCATGCAATGCGCATATACTGGACAAATTTTTTGAAGGAGCCATTCTGCTTCATATCCAAGGTCAGAGTCTAGCTGATAACCTTTTACCAATGAGTCACCAGAAAGAAAGAACTCTCAGAAAGGACAAAGAACTCTCAGAAAGGACAAAGAAATTATGCAAAAATGATAAATAGGATTTGATTGCCTGACTTTGAGAGAACAAAGGCTTCTTCAAGTGGCCTTATTTTCATGAATGTGTCAAAATGATGAAATGTGTGTATGGCAAGTTCAACTGCCTGTCATGATGGCAGTAAAGGCCAAGTTTAAGAGGTGATTTGTCAGTAACATGCAAGGTAGTCACTATATATAGCTCATCAGCTGTCACAATCAAGACTTACAACAAATTCATTTCCTACATGAAAGCTAATTTCATAAGCCTTTTTAAAGTGGGACAGTTAATCATGACTTGGATCAGACCTTTAAGTTAATAATGTAAGATAAAGCTAGTCAATCAGGTATGTAGAGCAGAGATTAACCTAGTAATGCATTCTCAATTATTAATTGGTGAAAGCACTTAAGGCTATAAGTTACATGTACATCAACCTGTGATATACATGTATAGTATATCTTGAAAAGAGTGATGACATTAGGCCCCATAAAAAAATGCCTTGTTTCCCATCACCGCCCGCCCCAATTTTTCCGCCCGCCCCGATTTATTTTTTATTTTTTTCTCATCTGCCTTATTGGTGTTTCTTTTGGTATGAAAATGAGGCTGAACTAACTCTGGTTTGCACCAGCAACTGTTGTGGCATGCTATGAATGCTTGTTGTGGAGTGCCATGGGATTTCTGCTGATTTTAATATCCGATGTATTTATTTAATCTCTCGCAAGACCGTGTACAAAATGAAACTTTAAAATGAATTGTATATTTTAGGACCAAATTAGACTATCACGATCTTAATATCAGTGGATTCTCGAATAAACTGAACCATTCCTATGCCCTTTCGAAAATAAAAAAGAAAAAAGGACCGCCCGTGACGACTTTTTGAAAAGTCATTGATGGGAAACAAGGCATTTTTTTATGGGGCCTTAAAGGCAAGCTGTCCCTTGGCAGAAATATAATGTATGGATATAAGTGCATGAAAGTTGATAAGATATCGTTATTCCTTACTTTATTGCCCAATAAATGACCAATGGTAACGTATAGACAGTGGGCAAAATGGCAATGGCAAAACAGTAATGGACATTATTATCTAACATTTTTGTAATTCATTCATGATAACCAGCAATTAACTGTATCTTAGTGTGCAGGATTTGTTTATACTTAACAATACAACATACATGTACATGTACCAGTACATTATACTTATACTTCACGTGGAAAAATTATAAGACATACTATCTTCTCATTATTATTGGAGATAAATATTCCTCCAAAAGAAAGAGTATCATATGGCTTGATTCATATAAAATATGTCCGTTTCCCCATTCGGGAAAGAATAGAGAAGAGAGGAGTTTTCAGACTAAGTAAATGTTGTATTATTAATTCATAAAAATGCCTACTTGGATACAGAGGGTGGTTAACATGAGGATTGTATTGCAAAGATAATCGTATACCTAATAATTCCCCAAATGCTCCATATTTAAAAAAAAAAATATTGCCATTTTGTTCATTGCTGTTTTGTCTGATTTCCATTTTGTCCAGGATGAGCGAGTAGGATTTAACATTGCTTTCAAAATATTTGTCATATCATGACGAACCAAGCCAAGTTGTATTCTGTTGCTTGAAGCAACATGGAACCAGACACCCGCCACTCTATAAAACACTGAGGACAGCACATGAGACACAGACAGCACGCTTATATTGGTGCAATAAAGACAAGTGCAATTACTGTGCATTTGCCAATTTGTTAATTGACAGTTTTGTCCTATATGCATGTATATAGATACCAGGATACCAAAGTATGCCTAGCACATGGAGCATGAACATGCAATGACAAAATTGTAAGCCTGACATGCTGGTATTTTATAGCATGATTGTGTATTTATATCACATCAACTGAGAATGACATCACATCATAGCAGCATGTCAGGCTTACACGTAATTCTATCATTGCATGTGTCATATCCCATGTGCAGCTGTACTTTAATCAGGCACAGTGGAGTGATTTGAATTCTTTTTGTAGATTATGAGTTGGGGGGGGGGGGAATTTTAAATTTGATTTAACACACTTTGGCACTTCTAAGTAGCTTGAACAGGGTGGAACATTTTGCAATAACTCCATGTCATACATCATGTAAGAGCTCAGAATAGTTTTTCAATGACATTACCAATTCACCAATAATATTTGTCAGCTATTCCCACCTAACCATGCCAAAGGTTCAATACATGTACTACAGACCTCTGAATACGTGGACAGGGGAACGAGGAATTCTGCGGGATTTTTTTTTTAAAATTTGAGACGATCTACAAATATATCTGCCCCTGTTTCCCCTCCCCACTCTCCGTCGATAACTGTTGATTGCATGTACCCTATTTCTTCTAATTTTTCGAACAGCATTTTTTGACTTAGAAGCAGAAAAAAAAATCCATCTTTATGTCAAACTAACAGTGGCTGAATACTGAGGCATGGATATGTTATATCCCAAGAACGGTAAAGATAGCTAGTGAAAGTTGTCGAATGTTTGCAGAATTTCTCTCCACAGTAGCGGCAGCCTGATGTTAAGTTTTGCCGTCTGAATAATTAGAAGAAATAGGGTACATGTAGATCTATAGACAGAACATTTGTTAATCCAGCATTACACAATTATTTAGAGAACTACATGCAGTTTCCTGTATATCCTGGTAGATATACAATGTGTGTCCACTTGTTGAGTTTTAACTTTAGGTTGTCTTCTAACAGTATAAACAAAGCCTGCACCGGCCAGGACAGTATAGTGATCTGAATCATGATAGATGTCACCTACATTGTATATCATGGATGAAAACTACAAAATCTCCTTTTTTATGAACTCGTTTTATCAAGATCATATCGTTCACCTATTTAGCAGTCCTAATAAACTCCATCCTGAGGGTATTTACATACCAGCATAAGAAGTGTTTGACACAAAAACACTAGTTAGTGAACAGTAGTTAGTGATGATACATGTATATATCTCATTGATATATCATGATTGCATTCACTCACAGATATATGAATAGCCATGTAGGAGGATGCCCCAGTGATTCTATTGACAATAATGCTGCTCTGGTAACTGACACACTATAGTTACCCATAATCTATACCTATATCAACTAATTTACATAGTTTCATCTAAAACATTATCACAAAAAATAGTCTACATGTTCTGTAGACATGTAGGTTAAAGAATGGAGAATATACATGTACATGTCCACCTGGATGTGTCAAGACTGAAAGTTGCATTTAATAATTTGGACAAGAATTAATTAGATGAATTATAATTACCTCGTTCTCCTACCAACATGACTAATTAACAGAGAAGTCAGAGTACATATGACCAATTTAAAGGTGAAATGCAAAGGTTTTTAGATTCTCATTTTTATATTTTATATTGGTTGAACAATGCTAGACCGATATTTCTATCTACTTTGCTTCGTTTATTGTGAAGTAGTTTCTCTGTTAGAAGCTTTTAATTAGTTGGTACCCTAAGCCAAGCTGAATTCTGATTTGCAAACCGTCATCGCTTATCTTTCCTTGATTGTGACGTCACATCAGACCAGCCTCCCGAAGGCTCAACGTTACAAGTATTGACGTCCAGCCAGGTGGTCTGATGTGACGTCACAAACCAGCGTCAAACAAGGGCAGATAAGCGATGTGGATTTCATTTCTAAAACTGGCGGGATTTGAGATACCAATTTTGAAGCACTTTTCTAAAGTTACTAGGAAACAAAATACTTCAAATAAAACCAAACGAAGTTAATAGACTGATAGTTACAACATTAGCTAACCAGTGAAGAGCATAAAAAGAAAAATATGAAAACCTTTGCACTTCACCTTTAAGAACATACATGTACCCTATGTGCTCTATCGATGAAGTTAAAAAATTGGTGAAAACCACATTAAATTTAATCATCTCTCTCTCTCTCTCTCTCTCTCTCCCTGTCACTGAAGTGGAAGATGAAGCCCATTTCCTCTTAGCATGCTCCTCACCGGCTTTAACTCCATGCCAAACTATCTGAAATTCTTCT
>JAVTVY010037919.1:0-16807 GCA_036873755.1 Hanleya hanleyi | reverse complement strand
AGGAATTCCGGAATTGTGTCCACAACTGCGTGAGTGATGTCCATCTCAGTGGTAGGATGATCGACCCAAACACTGTTCCTTCCTATAACAGCGACATGTTTCTCCTCTTCCTTGGTGACGTGACAGCGTGTGCCAGAAACCTCTGGAACGAGTCCATTCCGTGGAAACAATATCTAAAGGTACAGTTTGATTCGTTTCATTTAACAGAGCCTTGTAAATGGCCGTAGTGTTTGAAAAAAATAACTGTGTTGTGATATATTCTCTGCCTGGACTTCCCTGCACTTTCTGTCTGACGTTGTAAAGTTCCCACTGATTGACAATAGTGCGTGTGATGAACAGTGTGTACTTTACAGAACTGGATCATGCATAACGAACTCTAAGACATTGTATTCTTGAAACTTTCTTGGAACATTCTGGACTGAACCCTCAGACAGGTTGGTAGCATGTATTGAATGCGAGGTTTAACTTTAACTTTCTCTCTCTCCCTTGAACGATCATGTTATATGTGCCATAATCATGCCTTATATGAATTGTTGACATCTCTCCTATATTGTGCATGTTTTGTTGATCGTTGATAATACTGCATGCCCAGTGAAGTTGATGAATCAATGGTGAAACTGGTAGATTGCATGAATTCCTTTGTGACTAGTAAATTTAGTGATTTGCAGATTGATAAATCTAGCCTTTGAAGTTTGTACGATAATATTGTGATGTGGTTCCACAATGATTTTGTATTACGACGTTTATCGCGATTAGTTGCCATAATAGTGTAAGCTGGTAAGCTAAAACACTTAACGCAATATTGGCTAAATGGAACTAAAATTATCGCGTACATGATTGACAGGTCCTAAGATACACTGAGTACATGTACGTACTAGTGGTTTGAAGCATATAAACGCTTGGTAGATGCTATGAAAGCATGTTCGTGTTGGTTGACGAACCTTCATAATCCCCGATTCGGCTATGAGAGCCTGGATATCGTGAATATTTGTGGTTATTTGTTTGTTTTGGATCCTCAGATATAAGTCTAAGATGTTGGATGACCAATTGGTTCCAATTAACACGTATTGACAACTTTTTGTAAGTGTAATACATATGTGTCCAAGTCAACCATAAATTTCTAGCTTTCATAATGAGTAACATGTAAGGTCTAAATGTATATGCTTTCATAGCATATACCGTATATTAAATCAGCACAGTCGATGCTAGAGAAATGCGATACTTGGTGACAGTTATGGAAGACTGTTTGAGACATAACCACAGAATAATTGTCTGTGGTGAATATTTTTGTTGCAACAATATTGAGATGCCATGTAGTGGTATGAATTGAATAATGCGCGTTGTTATTTTGTGCAGAATACTTTTGTCATTACTGATCGAGTTTCCCCGTGTGAATCCTTTCTCTGACATCATAGTTTTTCTTGCAATGAAATGGTATGTTAATTCTGTTTTGGAATAAGTATGTTCTTATTGGTGTAGGCTGGAACGTAGAGTCTGATACTCTATAATCTGAAGAATTCGCATTTCTTGCAGATAGGATTCAAATGCCTAACATTGCCATTCGCAACCACTTGAACGTTTCCAGAATTATTGCCCGTTTGAATGCCACTTCTTGACAGGCATTGAATATGACAATTGATGTGTCGGCACGTGACATTTGACGTGTATTTCTTTCACCATGGTTTTGCTTGTATCCTTATCGCGCTTTTGTATATCCTTTGCATACGTTGTAATCTGTATGGCTATCGTTCTCAAAGGAGGTGTTCGCTTTAGATGGATATTTTCCCCTTCAGCGTCGATCTCTGCTGCTCTATTGTCTCGCTTCCAGCCGGCCGGTAAATTGTGACGAAATGCTCAGGTATCCCCCAACACTTTGTCAGACAGGCGAGGCCAGTCTAATGGGAGTTTCTGGTTCATATTCTCATACGGTTACCATTAGTATTTTCATGAACGACCCAGATATTTACGAACAATAATCAGTTATATTAATACATAAACCGACTCGAAAACTGAAAAATCACTGTCAAAAGGTCAGCGAACAGTAATTAAGGAAGTAACTGCAAAAAAAAAAAGAAGCATATTGGCACATGCATAATCACTTGGGAAAGCAAGCGTCACCACTTGTTGAGGGTCATTTTCTTAATAAAGGCCTTTATATAAGACAAGTTTAACCTAAAAACTTGTCAATTCACAGTTACAACTTTCCGCTGCCCCAAGACGAAATTATATATGTGTAACAATTAATTTTTTTACTCTGCTGGATCGTCAGAATATTGAAATACTGAACAAGTGATCTGACTCTGTGTGTGGAGTTGTTCGAGTGCAATTCTATTCACGAATTATAATAAAATAAGGGATTATGTGCGTTAGGGGTTCGCTGTCTTTATTTCACATCACTATTGCACTTTAAAGTCCAAAATCAAGATGGGGGAAAAAAGAAAGAAACGAAAAAAAAAAAAAAAAAATCTCGGGGATTTGAACCAAAATGGGGATTTGAACCAAAAGAAGGACACGGTAGCCATTCGGCCAAGCAGCTGTTACAATTATCAACTTGAGGAATCATGTGCCGAAAGACGGTGAACTACACCCATTCAGAGTATTACAAGCGTTTTGACATTTTTCAATATTATGAAAATATGACACCTTTAACCAAATCGATTCTTCAGTATTATTTTGGATCAAACCTACCGCATTTCGATATGTAATTCTCGTTTTGGTTAAAGGTGTCATATTTTATATATGAAGGGAATCCCCTTTAAGAATATCGCCAAAAATTGCAAAAACAAACAAATGCTTATTTTATAATACTCGTAATATTTTTTTGACAAATCTCTTCTCGGTGAAAATTGAGAATATGGAAATTCAGTATTTTCTCTCTCAAGTTAATAACTTTTAAAGTAAACGAGAGGAAATTATATTTTCGGTTTACAAACGCAACACACTAAGGAGAAAAATACGGTCAAACCGAACACCTCCTTTTGTTTCACTCGGTGACATTGTAATGCATGACCTGCAACTAGACAATGCTCTGGAGACTGTTCTACGCGCCTATGTTTTTCCATCTTTGTATACTCCTTTGTAATGTTTTTCTTTTTCTTTCTTCTGTCACTCTTGCCAGTCGGTGTGCGTTTTCTGGTCAGAAACGTACTCTCACTTGAGGTCAAGTTTTGGTGTATTGGTGGCTGTTGAACTGATCATTCGCGCAGCTTCTATCACCATTTCTTGTCTTCTTATTAATGTATTTTTCTGTTGCTTATTTCTTGTTTCACTGTTCTGACATTATCTTGCACGTAGGTTGGCGTTTTGGACATTTTGATACAGATAAATGTTATTTGTTTTCATTTTCATGAACATCTAATGTGTTGATAAACTATTTTGGATTTGAAGCTAATGTATGAATTTTCCAGCAATTGTTTTGATATTTGCGCCATGTTTTGAGCACATTGTTTTGACATGTCCACACTTGTCAGTGACTGGCACGTGTCCCACATACCTAAGGTACTTTCCTTGAGAAATGATAGTAAATATGGCCTTATGACCTTACGGTAATTGAATAAATTGTTTCCGGTATTCGACCGATATTTCTGATAACGACTTTTGCTATTCATAATGGACTATTCTTTCACGTTTGCTATTATTCTTGCTGCATTACGCATTTTGTGTTGATACTTTGAGATGAATAAACGATCTCCGTTCATATTTTTCATCTTCCATTGGGAAATATCTATTCTTGACCACCTTTCTTATCCCAGCAATTTTATTATATTAACTTTTTCCTTGAGTGAAAATTCATGATTTCTTAAGCTTTTACACTGTATCGGTTTGTATGATGTACAGTAGACTACATGTATGTTATAGTCGAGGTTGACAGTTTAACATGAGGGAATTGTTTTCGGTTCTGGATACTGCTTTGGTAATATAAACATCCTGTCCAATGACCTGTAGGGTCAAGCATTGTCAGTTAACTTCTGTGAGAAATTATATTTTACTGTATTTCTAGTAGGCGTCAGATTCGATCTTCGATATAGTTAGCTATATGATTTAACGGTGTGGATAAGTACAATGTACCCGGTGGAACCCAGACTTTGAGTTCTGTGTTTTGGTTTAGTGACAATTCGATTGTCCCATTGTCATAAAGTTTGATGAGATGTTATCATGTACCCAATGTTAGATAGTATAAAAGAGGATGTTTGACGGTTTTCAATTTACAGAATAAGATCCTCTGTCATGTTACCACCGGTACAGCGTCACAAAATTTTAAGCTGAAATGTACGAGCAGTAAAACCTATCTACAGCAATGTGTGTGTTGTGTTGTCATCCATTTTAAGTCCAGAGATAACCACTGGCCGGACCGGAATCTTCTGATGGGTTTATGTAATTTTACCCGGGAACATCGGCGCCCCATACAAGCCCACTTTCCATCGAGAGTTCTCACAAATTGCACCGTGTTTGCCTGACAAGGTTTCCTCCACATAATGTTCCGGACATCAAATGGATTTCAGAAGCAAATATCGAGTACATCTTACCGAGACCTTTTTCGACTGAAATGGAACTTATACTTCCCTGCTACATGTATATGATCCCCCTTGGGATATATTTATATCTAAATTTAGTAAAAGTGTTCTTGTGCATTTTGATGGAATATTTTGAATTTGAATAACTTTTGTACAGTGATATATGTATAGAAAGATAACTCTAGCGAAACTCACTTACTTCCCCTTATTGGATCAGGGGGCTTCGTTCTGCCTCTCCAATTTTTATCAGTCTAGATGTGAAATGGTACTTTCTTACGCATTCTGACAGTATATATTTTCGATTTGGGAAAACTTTTAGAGTTCTGGAAGAACGCAAGGAACTTAATCCCGACTCAATTTTCGGACTGCGTCATGGGCCTGTCCATTTTTTTCAAAATTAGATGTAAACTGGGATAGGCTCAGCCTTCATTTGTCATTTTTAAGGCCTTGATCAGATTTATGCAAACGTCCCTCATGGAAAATTGTTGAATTTTCAGATGCGATATACTGCGTTATGGCGCATTCTGGTAGTACGATTATCACATTTGTCATTCTCTCCGAAAAATCTTCAAAACTATATACTAGATCTAGATCTGCTGTTTACTATATTTTTTCTTCTGAAATTATTGGACCCCTGTTCCGCCGTCCCGGTAATGGTCCATATTTGATCTCCCTAGATTTGATGGCGTACGTGCTACAATAAAACTGTTGTAGAGGAGCTGCACATCTCTAGACACTGAATCCCCCATTCGAGCACATTCGAAGCGATCCCTTGTACTAATAGTTCTCCTTTTATCATCACCTAACATATATAATGGCCTACATGTGTGTACATAGACAGTTTTGATCACTACACTCAGTGCCCACCATCATCCAGTAACTTCAAATCTTGGATGTATGGGCTTCATAACTCACGCGTATATGGAATACCATCACATGATAGACTCTTGGCCGAAATCCACTTACAATCTATCCAGAACAACTTGATACCCAATGAGACAATCTATCCTGAAAGCCTTCATCACAGAATATGTCTTCAGGTCTAATGTGTATTTGTAAAATTGGCAGAGAAGGAAAGATGGTGGATTGATCCAGTTGATTATGTTTACGTTTCCAAGATACCTTCTCTAAACCAGTTACATGATTGTCAAATTGACTAAATTAGAAGGAACCAGTGAAGAGTGAGTGAGTGAATATAATTTAACGTCGCTTTCAACAATATTTCAGTCATATCACGACGTTGGTTCATATTCCTTTTCACACCCGGAAACCACACGGTAGGGTCCTATTCCTTTTAAAACCCGGGATCCCCACGGGTGCCCCAGTTAGTCGCCTCTGACGACAAGTTCTCTGAGGAGCTGAGACCTATTCTTACCATAACCTGGCGTACGTGTGCACGACACCACAGGTCAATCCCGGGAAGCCTCACTTGGCAGGAACCAGTGAATGGATATTCCTAGGATTCCTACGATGACCATCCAGGAAGTCAGTGACTACATTTACGTTCAGGTGATCCAACAGAAAAGCCGTTAATGAGGCTCTAACTCTGGGAGCCAGTGAGACTCGTACCTTTAGGTGGCCCGACAGGAATACACCATAATAAATAATATATCGAAAATCAACCTTCTCGTGATAGTCATGTACAGAATTGACAAAGAGTCATTGAAATTTCGATCGCGGGTATTACATCTCATAACACCGCCAAGACAAAAACAGTCATCCCAAAGAGACATTTTGCAGATAGGTTAACCTAACGAATGACTGTTTATATGATGTAGCATCTGGCTAAAGGGTTGCCATTTGTATTCAATGTAGTCATTTATGAATTGTATTACCCACTTTTTAAAGGCATGCATTGGACCTTTACACTGTTGCCATACGGATTTGTCTTTCGCACATGGGGGTTAAACACTTTTGACCGTTTTCTTGTGGAACACAAAGCACCAAAACTGACAAAAAAAATTATTATGAACTCGAAACAAACTACACAATTTCTACAGATTTTACAATAACAATAAACCTAACAGCGATTTAATAGTAAGTGTGGATGTTAACTGACACAGTCGACTATAAACATGGTCACTTTCGACTATTGAAATTAACTGCATGAAACTAAGGATATGATTCGACATACAATTATGTGAAATGCAATGTAGGTCAATGTAATTAACCGCCTGTGTCAAAGCAATGTAGCAGAGATGCCAAACCAGAACAGCACTTTGTGATACATCAAATGTTGGTTTTGAGATATTCAACACTGCTAAACCCCCATTTTTCAATACTACAAGTCTCTCCATCCTTACCCGAATCCCCGTCCTATTCGACAGTCCCAAGTTGGTTATCAGTTTGATCCTCAAGCACAAAAGTTCACTGTAAACTCAAAGTGACGATATGACCTTCTGACCCATTCAACGGATTATCCTTAGCCAATCATAATGACTTTTCTCATGGGAAAACAATTCCACAGAACAGTACATGAGCCACAGATGTCCTTTCATCTGCGTATAAACTAGCAAAAATGACGCATACCATTCGTTGGGATTTGTAGACAGAATGGTGACGTACTGACCTACATAACTGATAACTGTACGAAATATTGAATGCTTCTAAACAATGTAGACCACAGCCCACACACATACCTTCACAATGATATCTTAATTGCAATATTTGGACAATAGATTTCGGTACACGTCTGATAATGCGCCCATCCCCGCCAAATTTCATGTTTATTCAAAATTAATTCGATCTGTGAACAACCTTGGCAAGAAGTAGTTGAAGGCAGATGACAAAATTATTTCATCAAAAACTTGCACAGGGTCTGTAGAGAATCTACAACTGTCATTTTTGTCTGGATCGCACCGCGTAGCGGTGTCGACCAGACTATGCTGCCACTCACGAAATGTCTGAAAAGGTGTACGTGCACTATATGGCAATGACCCTGTGTTGACCTGTAACAATCCGCCAGTGATTTGCACTTTGTGTTTGTGTCATATATAAGGGTATTAACCAGAAAATGAAGACAAAACAGTCGTAATCGTTTCATGTTAACTAGAAATAAACGAAATCTGAATTTGAGGGTATTTCATATTCATTTCTTCGCCCAGGGATTGCCTGAATCCGTGGATTATTTTTTGTTCTTTGCATTGTCCAAGCTCTACCAGGCATCCATTTCGTCCTGCTTTGCGCCTCTCCACTTAGCGCTGTAAGGGTCTCACGGACTGTTCCGGAGTTGACCCGAGGTCATCTGTTGCCACAGTGAACGAACATGGCGACCGTCTAACTAGGCGAATTGATATCAGTCGCTACTCATCGATATATATTTCCGCAACATATAGTTCTAGGGTAATTTGTCAAAAAGCTGCCTTCAAACTGTGTGAAACTGGCGTTTTGAGATACATTGAATAACTGTTTAGTGTTTTTCGAGATAAATATGCATTTTGCGATCAGTAAAACAGTCAGATAGAACAGTTCTTGGTTTTTACAAGAATCCTGTAAAAAATGGCGAGACCCCTACAGAGGTAAATGCAGCGTAGCGCAAAGCACCCTGTGAGAGGATGTGCATTGTCTGGTTCCGCGCAATCGGCTAAAACCCGGTTCTCAGTGCCCACTATGAGCTTAGCACTTGCGCTGCAACAACAATAATTGGGTTGCACTTACTCATGCCAGCGATGTGCTGTCACCGCAGACTGTTGTAAATGTAAATTGATGACCTGGTAACATGGTAAGCTGTCCGCCTCGTGGCGTTTGTTGTCTCTGCGGTTTTTGCGTCATTGGAAAGAGCTGCCTGAGTTTGCGGTAAGTCCCCAATATTACTTATATATGCATGGTGTTTATAGTTCGTAATTTGTTTGTTGACAACGATAGCGTTGGAAAGACAATTTGTGCGAAAAGTCGCGTTGTTGTTGCTGCACGATCATTGCGTATTCGACGAGCAGATGTTGAAAATCTCGTTCCGCTCTCGCTGGACATGTTCCGGTTGTGGGATTATGAAGACCCCAGTTTTCAGCAGTCGTAGTCGCGTCATTTCCCGTGAAGTCGGCGTTCGTTACTATTTTAATGTGTACGCATGCTGCACGGAATACATTTCCAGAGGAGATATGTGTCGTAGCAACAACAATAGTATTTACATTTTTCTCGTCTTGTGAACTTGACCGGTTCCTGTCCTTTTCAAACTAAATTATATACGCAATGATCGTGCAGCAACAACAACAGGAATTTTTGCACTGTAGTTATATTCTTTAATTTACATTGTTTGTTCAAGGGGTGTTTTTTCACATTTTTCACATTTTTCACATTCAGCAAGGTTTGTGGAACATTTTGGTATATGATACTGGTCACCAACTGAATTGCCTAATTAGTGATCAGATCACCTGTGATTCTATGAAAAAAGGTAGTTGAACATATATCACCCCCTTAACATGCATTTAAGTGAGTCAAATGAACAAATGTTGCTGTAAAACTCAAACCCGCCGTATTTGAAATCTACTATATGCATCATAGAATATCGTTTGCCAACACATACTGTAATTTCAGAATTCTTTCGTTTAATATCAAAAGATGTCGACAAAAACCCTGATTATGCCCATTCATTCCTGGGTTAAAGATCAACGGCAAATCTTTGCGATAGAGGCCAGCAGATCGGCAGTTACCTCGCACTCCGCGCTGCCCTAAAAGTACAAGAAAATGTTTGTCAGCGATCCCCTCCATGAGACCATGCTCTTTAACCGGTTGCATAATCCATCTCAACCTCCGAACGGCGCATGTCAGCTGAACGACAATCGTCTGGCTACAAGCCCCGCCCTCAATTGAAAAATCGCCAACACGCTCTCAGCGTACTCCGCCAATACAAACCTTCTTCTATCACCGTAATAATCTCATTTTTCATTAACAAAATATCTCCTAAAATCTGTTCATTAATAACCTACACTGGTTCACTGCTAACGAGTTTATGTTATTGATTTTTGTTTTCGCATGAATATAATCTATGCGTATGGACTGCCGAGTGTGTGATGCAATGGATGGTATTACTGACGGTGTAGGGGTGAAGGCTTGTCAGGCGATCACATGTCGACTGTATAGCATTGTCGCTGAACGCAAATCAAAGCGCCGTATTCTAATTAATTGTTCTAGATATGCTAAAGGTGCATGTTGTTATGACAGCCTTTCTATCATTTCAGTTTAGTTAGTGAAGAAAACAATGTACCTACTGTGTGTCACTCACTAGCCTCTCCCCCCTGCATCGCTGTACTGTTCGGAAGGTCCCTTTTCAAATCAAGAATTGACCAATCGAAATATCAGTTTCGCCACTAGACTGTTTCATCCAGCTCCGGAGAGCACATTCAACTGCGGTCCTGGGTGTATTCCCCTGTTATGAGGATGGTAATTCAGCTGGCATCAGTACACAATTAATCACTTCCGGGTCGGTGCCCACGATCTACATTGTTTAGAAATTTGAGAGCAGATCTTTATGGATTTTATGAGCTGCGATTTTTCAGCATTTCTCATACATTTGATATTTCAACTTGCAGATGAGTCTTCAAACTGTACTTCCTGGTGTTGATTTGGGCCACTTTGAAAAAAGCATGGTGGATGAAGACATGATCAGTGAAGGGTGAGAAGGCTCCCTGTTTACAAATCGAATGACATTCTGTAGCACCAATCAGCTGTCAGTGGCGGTAATTCGAAATTTCCATGGTCAACATCTGTCAAGACTTCCACTGGTAATGTCCCACAAGGTAAATATTGACATGCCAGGTGGATTTATGCATTGTGAATTTTCTGGATTTTTGCCGATTTTTAACGCTAATACATAACAAGTAACAGAATTAATTGTGTACTGATGCCTGTCACACGACATTTTCACATTTGACCAGAGAACTTTAAATCGTCACTGTGGCTACAGTTTTTACTGGATCATCCCAATTTTTTCCATGATGACTCCTGAACTAAGTTCAAATATTAGGGTTGTTTCAAATTTATGTTATTAAATTATTAATAAAATAAAATAAAAATTTTAATTAATTTTAATAATTTTTTTAATTATTAAAATTATTTTTTTTCTTGCTAAATGTGGTTGAAATAAATATCATACTGATAATGCTGGATAACATCTCTTGTATTGTTATGCCATTTCTGCGACAAAATTGAGACCTTTTGGAGCAAATATAGGCAAAAAATGACTGATTTGTCAGTACTAGGGCCAAATAGTCAATGCCAAATATGACGAGGTTCATTTAACACAGCTGGTAATTATGAGCAAATGAACTTTCAAGATACAATAAAATGTAAATGGAAGAAAGGAAATTCACATAGATACAATTACATGCTTTTTTTCAAAATCGCGACCTCAGTTCAAATCTTCAATGCTTCAAATCATTTATGCATTAATTCACTTTATATCAGTCTAAAACCACATGAAATTAATACTAATTATATCACCTGTAAAAACTCAGATGTTTGTTCCACACACAAAGAATTTCCAAAATGCCTTTTGCATTTGTAACTTTAATGAGACAAATAAAATCTGATTAACTGAGTCAACAGTTAATCTGACTGTTGAGGGTTTCTCATTGTTGTGTGTTTATTGTCGGTCACATTTGCATCATAGCAAATACTTTCTCTTCATTCCATTTCCACTATCTCCAGGACTATAAGTATGTAATTCTCTTTCATATTCATATCAGAGATCTTGTAGGCAGCAAGAAACATGGATTACAGGCACCAAATATTAGCAAGCCCCATACAACCCTCTCCCCCCCCCCCAACACACACACATCAACTCTGGGAATTTCGCACAGTGTGACTCAGAGGTATGCCTCCAACTCTGTTGGAAGATAGGCCTTTCTCACTGTAAGTTGCCACTTTAATCTTTCACCAAACAGTTAACAGTTTAAGTTAGGCAACTTCCAGCCGTCCTCATCTTTCATGGTTGTTAATGTAGCAGAGATCAGCAAATGACCATCAGATATGTTGTCATTGAATTTTATTCCTTTTTTCTTCTATGTTGTGTTTTGACAAGTGTTGCCTGTTTGCAGACATTGCATTCATGGACTTGAAATCTGACACAGAATATATTCCTCAATGTTATTTAGGAGTTTTCTCAGTAATAATAACTGTTTACAAGCAATATGTGCATCTTTCTAATTACTGCCAGCAAGATCTTGATGAGATGTAGATCCATCCAATTGAACTGACATATATTCTCTATATGGGAGTTGTGTATACCATAAACACCTCTGTGTTATATTTTGGTATGTGTTGTGTACACATTTGTGTATCTTGCTGTCACTTATTACAGGATTAAACATGTCTTTGGTCTTTGTATCAACATCAAATTTAAATCCCATTTGATAGATTACTGGGATGACCCACTGATTACATGGAGAAGTTAACCACTGCCATGAAGGAAATTTTTACCAAATGTAGCCTAAATGAGCAGGTTGAAAACAAATTATGTTTTGACACATTTTGAATTTAAGTTTTCTTTATTTTTAAACTTTAATTTGAATAATTTCATAAAAAATGAATTAAAATAATAAAAAAATAATTAAAAATAGTGTTTAACATATCTAGTTAATGCTTTATACTTTTTTTTATAGGCAGAAGGATTGTCGACTTGGTGCTTTTTACCAGATGGAAAAATATGTACAGGTTAGTGAGATATTGTACTTTTTACTTGTACCTCAGTCTTAAGTCATATGGGGCAAACTGAGGGGAAATTATAAAGGGGGTAACCTTGGTATATAGGCTGTAAAATCTCTATCTGTGCATAGTTTTATCTGTGCCTTCTCAAGAATGTTTGGGGATGGGTATGGTTTGTTCAGATGAGAGCATTCCTTATTTTAACAATGGTTCCATTCCTGTCACACGACATTTTCACATTTGACAAGGTTCGCACAGTCCTGGAATGTCCTTAAATGTCCTGGAAAAATAAAAGTATGCTTTCCAGTACTGGAAAGTCCTGGAAAAATAGTATGTGTCCTTGAAAGTCCTGGAAAATCAATAGAATGACTGTGCTGCGAATCATCCATCGGCAAATGCTCACTCCAACGATCGGTCATCGCTGTCGGGGGATTCCCCAGTTCACTGACGCGCCAATTCATTCATAAACTTTCGTAGTAAATATAGTAAAACTTCTCGGCCAATCAAATATCGAATTGAGACATCCGTCACTGAGCTCCCATGGTGACGGATATTCACGGAAACCTCCGATCATTAATCTGAGAGAGAAATGTAAAGAATGACATGATGTCACGCCTTTGTCATTTTAATTCTTCGTGGCCGAGTCATCCGGACTGCTGGGACTGCATGGCGCCTCAAGGAGTCTTTGCACAGAGCGAAGTGCAGGCTTTGCCAAAACACGTTCGATGTTGGAAATATGGGGGAAAGTGCCGTGAAAAGTCACGCGAAAGGTGCAAAGCATGAATCCTGCTATCAGCGTGAGCGATAAAATATGCGGATTAATCGGACTATCACATCTTTCTTTGGCTCTTCCACGGCCGATTCAGGCATAATATCGTTGTAAGATTTAATTTGTACGATTATTTATTTACCCATCCGTTGTCCTTCAGATTAGAATCTCTATCTTTGAATGAGTTGTTCGTTTTAGTGACAAATATTTCAAGCCGAAAACGGAGCCATATTCCACGTGTATTTCATACTTCCTGGTGACAACAGGGGAGATAATCTTGTTGTTTTTTTTTTATTACGTACAATTTGTGTAATCATGCATGCAACTTTGTCCTGGAAAACAGCAATTTTGTCCTGGAAATGTCCTGGAATTTTGATCTTTCCCAGCTGTGCGAACCCTGTTTGACCAGAGAACTTTAAATCGTCACTGTGGCTACAGTTTTTACTGGATCATCCCAATTTTTTCCATGATGACTCCTGAACTAAGTTCAAATATTAGGGTTGTTTCAAATTTATGTTATTAAATTATTAATAAAATAAAATAAAAATTTTAATTAATTTTAATAAATTTTTTAATTATTAAAATTATTTTTTTTCTTGCTAAATGTGGTTGAAATAAATATCATACTGATAATGCTGGGTAACATCTCTTGTATTGTTATGCCATTTCTGCGACAAAATTGAGACCTTTTGGAGCAAATATAGGCAAAAAATGACTGATTTGTCAGTACTAGGGCCAAATAGTCAATGCCAAATATGACGAGGTTCATTTAACACAGCTAGTAATTATGAGCAAATGAACTTTCAAGATACAATAAAATGTAAATGGAAGAAAGGAAATTCACATAGATACAATTACATGCTTTTTTTCAAAATCGCGACCTCAGTTCAAATCTTCAATGCTTCAAATCATTTATGCATTAATTCACTTTATATCAGTCTAAAACCACATGAAATTAAAACTAATTATATCACCTGTAAAAACTCAGATGTTTGTTCCACACACAAAGAATTTCCAAAATGCCTTTTGCATTTGTAACTTTAATGAGACAAATAAAATCTGATTAACTGAGTGAACAATTAATCTGACTGTTGATGGTTTCACATTTTTGTGCGTCTATTGTCAGTCACATTTGCATCATAGCAAATACTTTATCTTCATTCCATTTCCACTATCTCCAGGATTATAATTTTGTAATTTTCTTTCATATTCATATCAGAGATCTTGTGGGTAGCAAGGAACATGGATTACAGGCATCGAATATTAGCAAGCCCCCTACAACCCTCTCCCCCACACACATCAACTCTGGGAATTTCGCACAGTGTGACTCAGATGTATGCCTCCAACTCTGTTAGGAAGATAGGCCCTTTCTCATTGTAAGTTACCACTTTAAATCTTTCACCAAACAGTTAACAGTTTAAGTTAGGCAGCTTCCAGCTCTCCTTCCATCTTTCATGGTTGTTAATGTAGCACAGATCAGCAAATGACCATCAGATATGTTGTCATTGGGTACATTCCTTTTTTTCTTCTATGTTGTGTTTTGACAAGTGTTGCCTGCAGACATTGCATTCATGGACTTGAAATCGGACACAGAATATATTCCTCAATGTTATTTAGGAGTTTTTTCTCAGTAATAATAACTGTTTACAAGTAATATGTGCATCTTTCTAATTACTGCCATGCAGCAAGATCTTGATGAGATGTAGATCCATCCAACTGAACTGACATATATTCTCTATATGGGAGTTGTGTATACCATAAACACCTCTGTGTTATATTTTGGTATGTGTTGTGTACAAATTTGTGTATATTGCTGTCACTTATTACAGGATTAAACATGTCTTTGATCTTGGTATCAACATCAAATTTTAATCCCATTTGATAGATTACTGGGATGACCCACTGATTACATGGAGAAGTTAACCACTGCCATGAAGAATTTTTTTACCAAATGTAGCCTAAATGAGCAGCTTGAAAACAAATTATGTTTTGACACATTTTGAATTTAAGTTTTCTTTATTTTTAAACTTTAATTTGAATAATTTCATAAAAAATGAATTAAAATAATAATAAAATAATTAAAAATAGTGTTTAACATATCTAGTTAATGCTTTATACTTCTTTTTATAGGCAGAAGGATTGTCGACTTGGTGCTTTTTACCAGATGGAAAAATATGTACAGGTTAGTGAGATATTGTACTTTTTACTTGTACCTCAGTCTTAAGTCATATGGGGCAAACTGAGGGGAAATTATAAAGGGGGTACCCTTGGTATATAGGCTGTAAAATCTCTATCTGTGCATAATTTTATCTGTGCCTTCTCAAGATTGTTTGCGAATGGGTATGGTTTGTTCAGATGAGAGCATTCCTTATTTTAGCAATGGTTCCATCACTGTCATCTCACATTTTCACATTTGACCAGAGAACTTTAAATCGTCACTGTGGCTACAGTTTTTACTGGATCAGCCCAATTTTTTCCATGCTGACTCATGAACAACGTACAAATATTAGGGTTGTTTCAGATTTATGTTATTAAATTATTAATAAAATAAAATAAAATTTTTAATTAATTTTAATAAAATTTTTAATTATTAAAATTATTTTTTTTCTTGCTAAATGCGGTTGAAATAAATATCACACTGATAATGCTGGGTAACATCTCTTGTATTGTTATGCAATTTCTGCCACAAAATTGAGACATTTTGGAGCAAATATAGGCAAAAAATGACTGATTTGTCAGTACTGGGGCCAAATAGTCAATGCCAAATATGACGAGGTTCATTTAACACAGCTGGTAATTATGAGCAAATTAACTTTCAAGATACAATAAAATGTAAATGGAAGAAAGGAAATTCACATAGATACAATTACATGCTTTTTTTTCAAAATCTCGACCTCAGTTCAAATCTTCAATGCTTCAAATAATTTATGCATTAATTCACTTTATATCAGTCTAAAACCACATGAAATTAATACTAATTATATCACCTGTAAAAACTCAGATGTTTGTTCCACACACAAAGAATTTCCAAAATGCCTTTTGCATTTGTAACTTTAATGAGACAAGTAAAATATGATTAACTGAGTCAACAGTTAATCTGACTGTTGAGGGTTTCTCATTGTTGTGTGTTTATTGTCACATTTGCATCATAGCAAATACATTCTCTTCATTCCATTTCCACTATCTCCAGGACTATAAGTATGTAATTCTCTTTCATATTCATATCAGAGATCTTGTAGGTAGCAAGAAACATGGATTACAGGCACCAAATATTAGCAAGCCCCATACAACCCTCTTCCCCCCCACACACACACATCAACTCTGGGAATTTCGCACAGTGTGACTCAGAGGTATGCCTCCAACTCTGTTGGAAGATAGGCCTTTCTCATTGTAAGTTGCCACTTTAATCTTTCACCAAACAGTTAACAGTTTAAGTTAGGCAACTTCCAGCTGTCCTCATCTTTCATGGTTGTTAATGTAGCAGAGATCAGCAAATGACCATCAGATATGTTGTCATTGAATTTTATTCCTTTTTTCTTCTATGTTGTGTTTTGACAAGTGTTGCCTGTTTGCAGACATTGCATTCATGGACTTGAAATCTGACACAGTATATATTCCTCAATGTTATTTAGGAGTTTTCTCAGTAATAATAACTGTTTACAAGTAATATGTGCATCTTTCTAATTACTGCCAGCAAGATCTTGATGAGATGTAGATCCATCCAATTGAACTGACATATATTCTCTATATAGGAGTTGTGTATACCATAAACACCTCTGTGTTATATTTTGGTATGTGTTGTGTACACATTTGTGTATCTTGCTGTCACTTATTACAGGATTAAACATGTCTTTGATCTTTGTATCAACATCAAATTTAAATC
>JAVTVY010037918.1:0-15785 GCA_036873755.1 Hanleya hanleyi | reverse complement strand
GACATGTAGTTCAACAAGCTAAACTCTACTGACATTTAATTGTAAGTATTGATACTGTTTAGCTGCAGAACCGAAAATTCCTATTAATTTTGGCTCTGGATTAGGTTGGGCAGATTTCTCCTTGAAAAAGTCAATATATATGTAAGGCCAGATTTTTTTATTCTCTTGGTTTACGGATCCGTCGACCCCAAAAAACAGGTTTACTGAAAAAAAATATAATTTCCAAATGGTTCTTTTTTTTTTCTCCGCCGACTACATTTTCCCGTCAATGAGAAAAAAAAATCTGAAGAACTCAGGTGGAAACCGCTGTGTGGAAACCGCTCTCCGCGAGGGAAGACAACTCTTCCGCCACTTGGTGGCACTGTCCTAAATACTCCCCACAAAGTGTTGTTATCGCCATTCTGTGCACAAATGTATAGCTTCCTAGGCATTCCCAGTGTTTGGAGAGTTCCTTGACTTACTTATGTGGGACATGGCGATGAACCTGGATTTATCCTTACTGATACATGTAGTTGTAAATTGATTCATGATGAAGTTCAACTACTATATAAAAATGTATATTTTCATGTAACTGGAAACATTGCATGCCTGAAAGTGGTGAAAAACTATCCCTAATACGGTTCTCTTTTCAGATTGGATGTTTCTGTTTGATGCAGAGGGCACTAAAGCAATAAGACACAAGGCTTGATTCAGTGATGGTTTGGACACACTTGGTGTGTCCAGCAGGACGAACTATTTGATAGATAGGCGAGAATTCTTGGTGGAGGTTTTGCGCGTGGGAGGTACATATACAGTGAATAACAATTTGTCAAGTCAGATCTGCATGGATGGGTGGTATTATAAGTTCTGCTGACTCTTGCGAGTTTGATACTGAATTTTCTCCTGTTTCCTGATGAAAATGCCACATGACCTCAAAGTGGGAGTGTGACATTCGCCGGGAAACAGTATAAAATTCAGCATCAAAGGAGCAGAGACAGGATAATGAATTTATTTCTATGAGCAGCCTTTTCAACTCGGGGAGAGGTGAGGTGAAGCTGGTCTAAAACTTGCTAACTAAATACGTTATGACAAAAGTGATATTTTGAAATATTCAGAATCACTCTTCCAAGTATTGACCGAGCTTAACGTTGCTTAACTTCGGTGATCTGACCAGAACTGGTGTGTGCAAATACATGTCAGTTGGGTGTTCTACATGTAGCTGAAATGGTATGCATTAGGGACCGTATCCATCCAACGTTCGTTTGCTAGACGTTTTAAACGATGAAAAAAAACGTCGATGCAAACGATGGGTGTATGAGTTGATCGTTTTTTTAAAAACGCCGGTCAGATAAAGACGATCGCCGGAAATCTCCGGCAACCTACGGTAAGGGTGCCGGTCGTCTTTTCACACCTCGAACAAAGGTGCAGACGTTTTCTAGCAAACGATTGAAAGTCTCCTGGCAAACGATCGGCTCGAAAGTAGTCCCGCTTTACAGACGCAAAAACAACAACAACGGCTGTGTCGCTTGAGGCCGTAAAAAACAGATTATGAGAACGGAACACAAATTAATGTTGTTTTTTTTCTCCAGATTTTTGCTATACGTGTGCTGCTTGACTATATCTTAGAATCGTTAATAAACAAAATATTATGGAACCATGATATCGTTTTATGAACGTGCGATTCGAATCTTATGTATTTTGCAGAATACGGGCTTTGCGCATTTTGGAATGCGGCTTCAAAAAAGTCAGTTCTAGATTACCATTTGATTTGATTTGATTTTTATTTCACCATGCATAACAATAATGTTTAGTAAACAAAATATAATAGTGGCGGGATGAAAACCCTGAGGGGTTTGTTTTATCCCAAAAAAATTATTATATTTACAAAGATGATAATATGCGGTAAACTCTATCATAGTGAGACAAAAACACAAATTTAATTTCCAACTTCCACAGACGGCAAACAGAATAGATGTCTAATTATGTTCCAGGAATAAATACGATTATATCCTCGATTTGAATAATGAGAGCGAAACGTGAGATTTTAACTGAGAGGGTAAATTGTTCCATATTTTGGGACCCTTTATTTTAGTACTATAAGTCAGAGTAGTAAAAATCGCGATATAAATTTAATTTAGCCTGTCTAGTTGGGTACCTGTGGACAACAGATAATTTTGAAAAATATGATCTGAAAGTGTTTGGAATTAGGTCTGTATGATTGAAAAATTTGTCAACAAAAATTAACACCTGGTAGTCGTTTATTTGTTTTATGGACAATGTTTGTAATTTTTGGAATGAGATGATCATAGTTTTACTTTAACAATTATTATTACGTTAGATTACAGATAAATGTTGAGTGAAACATTAGAATCTAATGCGTATATTTTTTCTCTTTCAGGACGATGCGTAAACGCAGAAATTTACAAGACATTCACCATAGATAACGGTTTTCTAATGGTGTAACTCATAATTTTGTTTTTGTTCAATTTGCGCTTTTGAAGCGCACCTTGTTTGGTAAGCTTTTAAAGTTACATCTGCAAATATCTATACGTGATGAGTACTCTATTCATCTGAAGTTTGTAATTTCGATAGAAGTCGGATACCCGTGGTTGTACATTTACAACTTTTAGAGCAACGCCGCATGACATTTTCATACAGAGAGATTATTTTGTCACTTGGTATCGTCGATCCAGTTATGAGAGATCGTGTATGTAATTAACAAGAATTAACTAGTCTTGTTTCGCCGTTGGGATTCGAGTGGGTAATCAAAATAACCATTGTTTATTACTTCTTAATTTGCTATGGGCTGTATCCCACCGTGTTAATTCCTCAATTTCTCACATGTCATTTATTACTCTTCATAGCGCATATTTGTTGATCTCTCTTTGTTATTGGTTTAAACAATATTTTATTCCAACAATGCAATGCATACGACCAGTAATAAAATTTATGTGAACTTACCTTGATTTCCTGTATGTTGTTCCATAGTGAATGAGGTATCGGTTGTGGTGAGAAACAAATAAGCTGGATGTGAAAGACGATGTGTATAGTACTAAAGATGAGATCATATATGTCCAACCTTCCAGAAATGCACTTAAATATATTTTTCATGGAACAAAACTGCATGGCTTATTTAGAGCCCGGAGTGATCAATTAAAACTGTCCCGGAAATGTGCAACTGTGAATAAACAAAAAGTATAAAATCAAAGACACTTGTTGCCTTTTATTTAATAATGTCTTTGAAATGAACAATCCCTTCAGCGATACTTCCCGTGAACGTCCATTTATTTGAATTATGGTAGTAATAAAGCAAATGCCCGTGGATGCCGCCTCCGGAAGTAACTCTTGCGTCCTTCGTGGCTCGAAAGTCAAGCTGTGTGTAGACCAATAGAACAGACAAAAAAGCTGATCACTTTACTATTATTATGGCTAGACAATAGATTGACAGCTTGGCAATATTGTTCACTAATCAAGCAGGATTCTTACCTATATGCTCACCGGAAATTAGTTTCTTCCATGTATAGTCCTGCTGGATAGGGATATGGGACTTTCTTGCACAATCATATGTTTATTGGTTAGAATCTTACAACAAAATATAAACATAACGAAGAAATATGTGGATATGCGAATAATATTATCCGGAGAAAAGGCGGTCGTTCCTCTAGTTTCAATATGTCCATGGAGCAAACAAACCTGCAATGTAGAATAAAAGTGCGTTAAGTTGACCATAATAAATAATACACCGATAATCAAATATTTGGATCTGTTTCGATAAAGTCTCAAATAAAGGATTGGTTGTCAAAAAATACATCTGTCTTAGCGCATTGCCGAGAAATTCCCTTCAATCTAAAACATTAAAAATGCTTGAATGAAGACTCAATGGAAATTCACACCTCCACTTTCTCTCAAGTAGCGATGTTCAAATATCAGGGTCACCAAATATTCTCCCGTGACAATTCTTTTTCATGGCACCCATCAAAGTATAGCTCTAGAAACTTTCTGAATAATTTTAATGTATTCGACTTGTGAATTGAAGGATCGTGAATATAGCGTTTTCCTCTCTGATCTGGTATATCGCCATGAACGTTTCGACAGACACGTGTTCTACACCGGTCTTTATTTTCCCGCCATGCGGGAGCAGTCCTGTGTCGACTTTTCTATGCTGGGGATAAACCGCAGTCGAAATGGAAGGCCACGTGCGTGTACGCGTGTGCTCCTTGACCGTACACAAGCTGGGGTTTTTTTTTCAGACAGACCCGTAGAATAAATTGCGATATTTCTAAAATATTAAAGCTAAACGCGCGTGTTGATTTTCCCTATGGACTGCAATACAGTACACAGGCCAAATAACATAACCTTTCCATTTTTTGGTTTATTCAACGTGAAACAGGGTCGATTTGCCGAGAATTTTCGGCGATATACCGACATTAGTTTTTTTTTTTATCAATTTCCTTGAAAACGCATTCATAAAATAAAATATTTAAATACATTTTTTATCTCGAGTATTATAGGATCATGAAAATATAAATATCATTTCTGTCTCTTCAGCTCTTTTCATGTTATATTTATTGGGAAAAGTGTAACATGATTTGCCAGCGAGGTATTAAAACGTGCTCTGAAGTGGGCGAATTTTTGTGGAATTCCCCGCAAATCGTGTTACACGTTTTCCGGTAAACATTACAAGAAAACCGCTGAAGATACAAAAATCATATAATAGTTTCATGGTCCCATAATACTCGCGATGAAAAATATTTATTTAGATTTCTATTGCATCCATGCGTTTTCAAGGAAAGGGATCAAAACCTAGTGTCGGCATTATGGCGAAAATTTCCAGGCAAATCAACACCATTTTTCCACGGTAGACTTCCGTATCGCCCTGAATAACAAGGAAATATTTATCAACCTAAATATTTTTGAAACGGGTATTTCTTTAAGTTAAATAATAACTGAACATAATTCAGATCAGTAAGATATCGGCAGAGTTATCTGCTGATTACCTTTTCCGGCCTATTCAAAGAAATTTTTTACACCGTGCATACATGGGGAGGGTGTTATTAAACCATTCAGTTTTATTTGCGTACGTGACACTTCCATTATCACAGCTAGATGGTTGTCATTTTCATAGAAAATTTTTGCACACAAACAGCGACTTCTCGTAATCAAACCTTTAAAACAAACGCGGAAGGCGATTAAAATGTAATTTATTTCTCCTGTGTTAAACCCGTTTTCACATTCGCTGATAGCGCTATATTTTGTTACACATGTGCGCAGTTGAGAGCTAAGGCACGGCCTGTTCAACCAGTGTGTATTTATGCGCAGCTTAACACGTGCGATCGTCTTTTGTCAGTGTCTTCCAAACGACGACGTTTTCTTCCGAACGACAGCGGTACCTTCGGCCGTCTCCGGTGATGTTTTTTTTGATCGTTTGCTACACAAAAAAAACGATGGTGCAAACGATGGGTGTAGTAGCTGAGCGTTTTTTTCCATCGTTTAAAACGTCTCAACAGCAAACGCTGGTTGGATACCGTCCCTTAGTATCATGCATTACTACAAGGAATAGATTTCTCTACCCATACTTCACTTTCAAAATTAATTCTTGCTCTCCACATTCATATTTCTATTATTATAGGATTTTATTCCTATATATGATATACTCGATATTTTGTCCTGTAACAAAAATTGTTTTGCAGATGAAGCAGAAGTTAGTTATTTTGAGATGGAAATATGGCCAAATTCTGCCAGATTCCAGGCCATAGTAGACGAGGTTGGCCAGCGAGATGTCGAAAAGCACTTGCTTGGCAGGAGTCGAAATATTCAAAATAATTTACCTGTCATACGAGACAGGTGACCAAAATGTTTACCTGTCACCTTCAAGAATTACCTGAACATGCAATCGGTGACATTTTCACATACATGCAACTCAAGATTAACGACAAATTTAGATGTTGCAAGACATTAATAAATTAATGACACCTTGTTTACTTGCACTTATTAGCAGGTGTTTTGAATGAATTTTGTTGAAGATATGTTTTGAACACCAAAACAAAATTATTGGCTACCTGTCAATAGAGACAGGTGTTTTATTTTTCTACCTGTCTCTTTCAAAAATTACCTGTCTCTGACAGGTAGACAGGTGTAAATTTTGACCCCTGCTTGGCGGGTACCTGAATGTTTGGCCAAAGGTAATTTTTCACCTGTTGAGGAGTGTACATGTATAAATGGTCAAACAAACATGTCTGCATAATGTATATTCCTGTGAACGTTCACCCATAATTTGCTTAAGGGTTTCATGATTGTAAAACAGAAGTTGTCCTATATTGTAGGATGTCTTCGCACTTTTTATGTACAATTTTGAAGTAATGATTTATTTTGCAGGTACAACAAATGCAACATGAAATTGACCTGATTACAGCCAATATTATCCCCACAGCGGATGTATCAACTGTGGATGTGGATGCATCCACTGTACAACCTGTGGATGCGTCCACTGTATATGTACCACCTGTGGATGCATCCACTGTACCACCTGTGGCATCCACATCCACAGCAGGTGCACCAGCTGGAGGTGAAACTACCAGTCCGAGTGATACAAGTAGAGCTACCAGTGATGAAGCTGGACCCAAAGAGGTAACAATGATATTAATTGCATGGAGTGAGTGAACAGAATTTAACGTCAACTTGATACATCTGCAGATATGTTGACGGACATGTGCATGGCAACTAGAATATCCCACTGTCGTATCAAAACAATGAAAAGTCAATCTTTGAATTAGTGCCATAAATTGTGACATTTTCCATATCCCCAATGCTGTTCTTCATTGAAAACTGAGAAAACTGGTGAACACATGCAATAAAGAATAACACCATAAACAGTGACTAAGTTACAATTACAGTTCAAATTATGTATGCATTCAATGAGAGCAGAAATTCAATGTTTATCCCTCGATTTTTTGTTGCAGAAACTGACAAATGTGAAGACATTGACCAGTAAAAGAGTAAGTCAAACTAAACACCACCACCACCACCCAAAAAGGAAAGGTGAAAAGGCAAAGGAAAGTCGAGAAATAAAAAAAACCAGAAACTGAACATGTAAGTGTGTCTCTGTTTTCCCCAAGATCTTCGCATATCAAGTTAAATATTACAAAAACCTTTCGTTATAATATATAGATTTCCTTGATTTTCTTTTTAGGCATGCAGAACACATTTTATTCATGTCAATATGTTTGTAGAATGGGGCACAATTTCAGGTTAACAATATACATGTACATGTAGAGAATGCCAGTGGATATTGAAATAGTGCATTCATGTACATGTGATATATTTCTGTTTTCTTTTGGTATAGGATGAGCAAATTAAAGCAGAATCACTATTGTTGAAAATGGGCCATCGGCAGGTCAACACAGCTTGCCAGGACTACTTAGACCATATGGGACCACCTGCAAATGAAGCAAAAATAAAGAAAAGGTATAGGTAGATTTGTTATTTAAGTACAATTCACAAATTAGTAAGTTAGAGGGGGTGCCCTTATCTTGCTTGTTCACACTATCGTTCTGTACAAACACCACGAACCCCCACCCGGATCACACACCCGGATCAACACCCGATCCGGGATCACTCTCCGGATTCCTTTGGCTCATTGCCCTGCATCCGGACATTAGTCCCAGATCAGCTTCTCTAAGTGTATATCACACTTCTCCTTACCCGGATCACTCTCCCGGATCGACCACTTTGAGCTGATCTGGCTCTCACAGGCACCACCTGTACACCCGGATCAACTCCCCGGATCGCATTCATGATCAGGGGGTCCAATCCCGCCACACTCTCCTTGCTTCCCAGAGGTCCCACAGCTATCCAATCACATGGCGCCATTCATTACCAGCCGGATCGGCCCGGATCACTTCCTATAAAAAGCGGAAACTTTTTTCATCCAGATCAATCACTGCCTCTGTCGAAGGAACAATAGATCCGGACCCGGTCAGGCTGTTTAGTGGTTACTCCGATAGAAGCCCCAATCTGAGGCTTCTTCACATATCTTATAAAATTCACAAATTACCTTGTCAAAATTGTAAGTGAATTGAAAATGCACATCTCAATCTGATGGATAATTCAATTAAATTGGCAGAAGAAGAATATTTGAAATTGATTGCAGTCAACTGCATGATCAACATATTTCCATCTCTCAAGTACATGTATTAATGCCTTCAGCACTTCAGAAAATAAGGCAGAGAATGAGTAAGTAAATGGCATGCAGTCTTATTCATTTTGTCGTGAGAAAGTAAAGTTAGAGGTAAACAGTGTAAGAATAATTGAATGAACACAGAAATTGAATATTTCAAAATGAAAATAAGTAGTACATATAACAGAATTACATTCACGCAGCAGATGTACATGTAATCCTATATATATTTCAATATTATTTCCATATTGGCAGTCTGTAGACAACATACCAGCCCCGTTTTACAGATGTGAGCAGTGCTGAGCTATTACTTGAATCGTCCATTTAAAATAAGAGTCAATGAATGGATGGCAATCAAGTGTAATACACCACCTTCATGGTATCTCTCTGTATATTTTGAAGAAGACCAAGCTTAGACGGGGGAAAAAAAAACGGAGGACAAACACTTTGAAGTGCTGGGTGGAACGACATAGGGGTGTCTCTTAAGTCAAAAGAAATATGGAGACGAATATGTGAATTCAAAACAATCAGAGCAGATGAAATATAAATGCACTATTGAATATTTATTACGAAATTCTATTAAATTGCTAAAATATGTTGGTGTATGCCTTCAATGGGGCGTCACATTCCAGCTGGTCAGTGCAAACATTGTTGCAAACTGTGGGAAAGTATACATTTCGCGGATGCTCACGAAAGTTATTCCCGCCAGCCAACATCACAGCGCTGCAGCATTCGCGACATCCAACTCCTTCTGTTTCCATGAACTGCAACAACAACAACAATAAATTATTGGGCTGGAGCTTCCAAACAAAAGTGAAATCAGTAGCCATCTTCAGAGCTCTCTTATGTGACGCCAACTAAATTCAGGATTACAAGAGTCAGAAAACCGAACCAAAACCATTGAAAAACTCTTTTTTTTCCTAATAGTATGTTTTGTTATATTATGTGTGATATCAATAGTTACAGTTTTACATTCAAATTCAGGAAATGTGAAAGCCCCATGTCATGACAAAGGCATTTCCCACTTTTCTGTCTATAATCTCCAAATTTACAATCAGTGAAAATGGGTACTGATTTCAATTTTGAAAGATGAAGCCCGATATATATTTTATTTTCATTTGCCATTTCGTGGAAATGAAAAGAGCAGAACAGAGGAAATAAAACAGAATCTGATTCATTTATTTACCCCAACTAAAATGGGGTGTCAAAAAGTTGATAATTTTTACAAACTATACTTAAATAAACATTGTCTGACAATTTTTTATCTTTTATTGTCTTAGCCTAAGAATTGGGAATTTTTATAGTATATTTGAATAATAGTCACATTAGAAAAGTTGCTTTCAAATATTTTCACACTTGCCTTTCGTTTTCAATCGAAATAGATATGTGTTATCATTGTGGTTTTGACCCATGAAAGAAATTTGCAAAAGTAAGTAATACAATTTAATAAATTGTAAATGTTTTGTCACAAATTTGAAACAGCAAAGTACCATGCTCCAGTTACCTCCCTTGATTGGTTTTATTGTGAGGCTGGGAAGCCCAAAGTCTGTCTTACTTCTTTTTTTTGGGTTCAAATTGTTCAAAAAATATTATTGGATCTATCACTGCAAAATATGTAGAATCTATCATACATGTAGTTTAACTGCTATCTAAGAAAATATCATGAAACCATACATTGTTCTAACTTCGTGTGGTAGATAGGAAAATAATTTTAAAATATCAGAATTTCACTTGTCCAGTATATATAATTTAATACTGATATCAGGTAGACATGTAGTTCAACAAGCTAAACTCTACTGACATTTAATTGTAAGTATTGATACTGTTTAGCTGCAGAACCGAAAATTCCTATTAATTTTGGCTCTGGATTAGGTTGGGCAGATTTCTCCTTGAAAAAGTCAATATATATGTAAGGCCAGATTTTTTTATTCTCTTGGTTTACGGATCCGTCGACCCCAAAAAACAGGTTTACTGAAAAAAAATATAATTTCCAAATGGTTCTTTTTTTTTTCTCCGCCAACTACATTTTCCCGTCAATGAGAAAAAAAAATCCGAAGAACTCCTGTGGAAACCGCTGTGTGGAAACCGCTCTCCGCGAGGGAAGACAACTCTTCCGCCACTTGGTGGCACTGTCCTAAATACTCCTCACAAAGTGTTGTTATCGCCATTCTGTGCACAAATGTATAGCTTCCTAGGCATTCCCAGTGTTTGGAGAGTTCCTTGACTTACTTATGTGGGACATGGCGATGAACCTGGATTTATCCTTACTGATACATGTAGTTGTAAATTGATTCATGATTAACTTCAACTACTATATAAAAATGTATATTTTCATGTAACTGGAAACATTGCATGCCTGAAAGTGGTGGAAAACTATCCCTAATACGGTTCTCTTTTCAGATTGGATGTTTCTGTTTGATGCAGAGGGCACTAAAGCAATAAGACACAAGGCTTGATTCAGTGATGGTTTGGACACACTTGGTGTGTCCAGCAGGACGAACTATTTGATAGATAGGCGAGAATTCTTGGTGGAGGTTTTGCGCGTGGGAGGTACATATACAGTGAATAACAATTTGTCAAGTCAGATCTGCATGGATGGGTGGTATTATAAGTTCTGCTGACTGCGAGTTTGATACTGAATTTTCTCCTGTTTCCTGATGAAAATGCCACATGACCTCAAAGTGGGAGTGTGACATTCGCCGGGAAACAGTATAAAATTCAGCATCAAAGGAGCAGAGACAGGATAATGAATTTATTTCTATGAGCAGCCTTTTCAACTCGGGGAGAGGTGAGGTGAAGCTGGTCTAAAACTTGCTAACTAAATACGTTATGACAAAAGTGATATTTTGAAATATTCAGAATCACTCTTCCAAGTATTGACCGAGCTTAACGTTGCTTAACTTCGGTGGTCTGACCAGAACCGGTGTGTGCAAATACATGTCAGTTGGGTGTTCTACATGTAGGTGAAATGGTATGCATTAGTATCATGCATTACTACAAGGAATAGATTTCTCTACCCATACTTCACTTTCAAAATTAATTCTTGCTCTCCACATTCATATTTCTATTATTATAGGATTTTATTCCTATATATGATATACTCGATATTTTGTCCTGTAACAAAAATTGTTTTGCAGATGAAGCAGAAGTTAGTTATTTTGAGATGGAAATATGGCCAAATTCTGCCAGATTCCAGGGCATAGTAGACGAGGTTGGCCAGCGAGATGTCGAAAAGCACTTGTTTGGCAGGGGTCGAAATATTCAAAATAATTTACCTGTCATACGAGACAGGTGACCAAAATGTTTACCTGTCACCTTCAAGAATTACCTGAACATGCAATCGGTGACATTTTCACATACATGCAACTCAAGATTAATGACAAATTTAGATGTTGCAAGACATTAATAAATTAATGACACCTTGTTTACTTGCACTTATTAGCAGGTGTTTTGAATGAATTTTTTTGAAGATATGTTTTGAACACCAAAACAAAATTATTGGCTACCTGTCAATAGAGACAGGTGTTTTATTTTTCTACCTGTCTCTTCCAAAAATTACCTGTCTCTGACAGGTAGACAGGTGTAAATTTTGACCCCTGCTTGGCGGGTACCTGAATGTTTGGCCAAAGGTAATTTTTCACCTGTTGAGGAGTGTACATGTATGAATGGTCAAACAAACATGTCTGCATAATGTATGTTCCTGTGAACGTTCACCCATAATTTGCTTAAGGGTTTCATGATTGTAAAACAGAAGTTGTCCTATATTGTAGGATGTCTTCGCACTTTTTATGTACAATTTTGAAGTAATGATTTATTTTGCAGGTACAACAAATGCAACATGAAATTGACCTGATTACAGCCAATATTATCCCCACAGCAGATGTATCAACTGTGGATGTGGATGCATCCACTGTACAACCTGTGGATGCGTCCACTGTATATGTACCACCTGTGGCATCCACATCCACAGCAGGTGCACCAGCTGGAGGTGAAACTACCAGTCCGAGTGATACAAGTAGAGCTACCAGTGATGAAGCTGGACCCAAAGAGGTAACAATGATATTAATTGCATGGAGTGAGTGAATAGAATTTGTCAACTTGATACATCTGCAGATATGTTGACGGACATGTGCATGGCAACTAGAATATCCCACTGTCATATCAAAACAATGAAAAGTCAATCTTTGAATTACTGCCATAAATTGTGACATTTTCCATATCCCCAATGCTGTTCTTCATTGAAAACTGAGAAAACTGGTGAACACATGCAATAAAGAATAACACCATAAACAGTGACTAAGTTACAATTACAGTTCAAATTATGTATGCATTCAATGAGAGCAGAAATTCATTTTTTATCCCTCGATTTTTTGTTGCAGAAACTGACAAATGTGAAGACATTGACCAGTAAAAGAGTAAGTCAAACTAAACACCACCACCACCACCCAAAAAGGAAAAGTGAAAAGGGAAAGGAAAGTCGAGCAATAAAAAAAAACAGAAACTGAACATGTAAGTGTGTCTCTGTTTTCCTCAAGATCTTCGCATATCAAGTTAAATATTACAAAAACCTTTCGTTATAATATATAGATTTCCTTGATTTTCTTTTTAGGCATGCAGAACACATTTTATTCATGTCAATATGTTTGTAGAATGGGGCACAATTTCAGGTTAACAATATACATGTACATGTAGAGAATGCCAGTGGATATTGAAATAGTGCATTCATGTACGTGTGATATATTTCTGTTTTCTTTTGGTATAGGATGAGCAAAGCAGAATCACTATTGTTGAAAATGGGCCATCGGCAGGTCAACACAGCTTGCCAGGACTACTTAGACCATATGGGACCACCTGCAAATGAAGCAAAAATAAAGAAAAGGTATAGGTAGATTTGTTATTTAAGTAAAATTCACAAATTAGTAAGTTAGAGGGGGTGCCCTTATCTTGCTTGTTCACACTATCGTTCTGTACAAACACCACGAACCCCCACCCGGATCACACACCCGGATCAACACCCGATCCGGGATCACTCTCCGGATTCCTTTGGCTCATTGCCCTGCATCCGGACATTAGTCCCAGATCAGCTTCTCTAAGTGTATATCACACTTCTCCTTACCCGGATCACTCTCCCGGATCGACCACTTTGAGCTGATCCGGCTCTCACAGGCACCACCTGTACACCCGGATCAACTCCCCGGATCGCATTCATGATCAGGGGGTCCAATCCCACCACACTCTCCTTGCTTCCCAGAGGTCCCACAGCTATCCAATCACATGGCGCCATTCATTACCAGCCGGATCGGCCCGGATCACTTCCTATAAAAAGCGGAAACTTTTTTCATCCAGATCAATCACTGCCTCTGTCGAAGGAACAATAGATCCGGACCCGGTCAGGCTGTTTAGTGGTTACTCCGATAGAAGCCCCAATCTGAGGCCTCTTCACATATCTTATAAAATTCACAAATTACCTTGTCAAAATTGTAAGTGAATTGAAATTGGCAGAAGAAGAATATTTGAAATTGATTGCAGTCAACTGCATGATCAACATATTTCCATCTCTCAAGTACATGTATTAATGCCTTCAGCACTTCAGAAAATAAGGCAGAGAATGAGTAAGTAAATGGCATGCAGTCTTATTCATTTTGTCGTGAGAAAGTAAAGTTAGAGGTAAACAGTGTAAGAATAATTGAATGAACACAGAAATTGAATACAGTGCCGCCTCGCCATAGCGCGCCTCGATAAAACGCGGATTCGGATATAACGCGCACAATTTCTTGTCCCCCAAAATAAAAATAAAAAAATAAAATAAAAAAAAATATAAAAAAATAAATTAAGAAATTTTGAAAATATTTCAACACTGTTGTTAAAACATAAATCACTAAACACCCATTAATTAACTCATTTATGGTGCGTGTATTTGTTTTATGTTAGGCCTTTGTTAAAGCTACCTACCAGAATGGCCCTTCTGTGGTACGTGCGACCACGTGGTGAACAACAACAACGCAGTTATCAATGTGAACTTTGGTGTGCTAGAAAACAAGTTGTAGCATGCCTATTGACTCTTAATTAATTAAGAGAGACTGTCAAACTTCTGAGTACACATTGTCATTAAGCAATCAGGATAAACTGTTAATCCCGTGAGGTGAGAAATCTCAGATATGTCACGTCTGCTGTTTGTTGTTGTCGCGGGTCTCTTGAGTAGGACTTATCTGCAGCCCTTAGGTGTTACCGCGCAGATTCCCACAGTGATATTTTAATCTTCTTATCCGCGGTACAATCTCTTGTTCCCTATAAATAAAACAGTGAACTCATGGAAATTATGAATCAGTTCAAAATGTCTACAATCACTAAGAAACGTCAAGCCTATACTGTCGCCGAGAAGTTAGCCGCCATCGCTCGAATAAAGAAGGGGGAGACGAAAGCTAAAGTCGGCCGGGATATCGGCGTAGCTGAGTCTACCCTTCGAGGCTGGGTGAAGAATGAAGACAAGCTAAAAGTCTTCGTCGATTCCGCAGACTCTGATAATGGACTCGAAAGGAAGAAAACCCGGGCCCCAAATGATACGGAACTAGACCAAGTTTTATACACTTGGTTCGTTCAGGAGCGACAACAGGGAGTGCCGATATCAGGTGTCATTCTCAAGGCACAGGCTGAAAAATTATACCAGACGATGAATCCCGGGAAGACAGACTTTAAAGCCAGCCAGGGCTTTATTTGGCATTTTCAGAAACGTCCTGCCATTAGCCAGGTCTGCATCACTGGAGAGAGCCGTTCTGTCGACGACCAGGCTGCCTGCTCCTACCCTTCCGTCTTGAAAACGATGATTGAGAAGGAAGGCTACCTGGAGTCACAGATTTTCAATTGTGATGAAACTGGACTATGCTACAAGATGCTACCCGACAGAACCCTGGCCAGCAAGTCCGAGAAGAACAAGACAGCCGGCTTCAAGTCACAGAAGACCAGAGTTACGCTTCTTTTTTGCGTAAATAAAACCGGGGATTTCAAGATGAAGCCACTGTGTATCGGCAAATCCAAACAGCCCAGGTGTTTCAAGCACGTCAATATGAACACTTTACCCATGACGTACACAAACAGCAGAAAGGCGTGGATGACTGGACCATTATTTGAAGACTGGTTCTTCAAGTCTTTCGTTCCTGACGTTAGACACTATCTGCGGTCAAAACGTCTTCCACAGAAAGCCGTCTTGTTGTTGGACCAATGCCCCGCCCACCCACCTGCCGCGAATCTAGTGACCAGAGATGGAAAGATAAAGGTCAACTATCTTCCTGTAAATACGACATCAAGAATACAGCCACTGGACCAGGGGATCATCGCCAACTTTAAGAAGAACTACCGTCGACACCTCATCCGTGATATGCTGGACAGCGACCTATCCGTTACTGACTTCGTGAAGAAATTAACCCTGAAGGAAGTATTTTACCTGTCCGGTAAAGCGTGGGACAATGTGCTGCCTAAATCCATTGAGAATTGCTGGCTCAAGGGATTGAAGGCAGCCTTCATTGTCGAACCTGTCCCCACGACGACGACTGTGAATCCCGAGATTTCAACCGACCCCAACTCAGATTCGGATGAAGAATTTGAGGGCTTCACCCCCCCTCGACCTCCTGCC
>JAVTVY010037917.1:0-16120 GCA_036873755.1 Hanleya hanleyi | reverse complement strand
CAAGCAATTGTTACAGGCACAGATTTCTGGAAGAACCCACCCTGTTCCCACGGGCGTCGTTAGGGAAGTCGATTCGAAAAATCCTGAAGGCGCCCATGGTTCTCCCAAGACAAAGGAATCATCCACGCGATTACAGTGAACTCATATTTACCAGTATAACTTAACCAAAAACCAGAAAGAGACTTACGAACTTGTACATAGCGATTCTTATTTACTTCTATTTATATCTCCTACTAATCTCTCATTGTTATTTATTATTTATTTATTTATTTATTCATTTATTTATTTATATACTTAGCGCTGGAAAAGATATTCAAAAAACAAAGAAATGTACCGCGAAATTCAAATAAAACATTGAGTTGATGGGCCGCGAAATCCGAATGGGAAGCGGCCCTTAATTACTACAATTTCAATCAATCAATCAGAGTTCATTCTTACTTCAATTCCCCTGTTAATTACTTCATGATGTCAGACCCTGTTTACCCATGTATTAGATGTAACAAGCATGTCAGGCCACGCCAGGAGGCAGTTCAGTGCGACACGTGTGAGAGATGGCAGCATCGATCATGCAATACTGGAATCGATAGGGCAACCTATAGGCGAATGGTCAGAGGTGAAGAAGAAGTGGAGTGGAACTGTGAGGATTGCAGTCGTTCCCACAGTCATGGATCGAAGCCAGATAGAAACCCAGATGAGGAACCTCGGGAAGATGGCTCTTTTGACACATCATTACCATTTTCATCCCCCGACACCTATTTGGAAGAGTAAGTTCCTTCATTCAAAACTAAATAAAAGTTTCATCGATCCTTTTGTTGCTTCAATTTTCATTAATTTTGTATGTTGATCAACTGATTGTATTCATCGTTTTCCTTTCTTGTCCTTTATTAGATCCATGGATGACCAACCAGTATCAGACAGTACAGACGATACTGAGGATTCCCTAGAAGTAGCCTACCAAGTACTGGAACAGGGAACAATCCGAGGCAAACCAAAACTGATAGACAACCAAGGATTCAGCTATGTTATTAAGGTAAATGACATATTCTCTAAGAAAACTAATTTTAATAGATAAACTTCATACTTCAATTCGACCTTAAATTCAATTTGACTCAATAAAATATATTCTAGTACTAGATCCCGGTACCTAATCCAAACTTATTGAATTTTTTTCAGCGTAAGCGCTTGGTAAAGGACGGCAGTGAGAAGGTTGATTGGCAGTGCAGTCACAGAGAGAGGAACAAGAGATGTCCATCTACTGTTGTTCAGCCGGCCCAAATACAACAACTTAACCAGGATGGCAAACAGGGCTCGACAGAAGATACGCCCAGAGGAGCCCGAAGATTTGGATTTTGAGGTAATTAATAAGAAAAATTGATTCCTAATAATTTCCTAATTAGACAACTACTAACAATAACAATAAAAATGAAATTATATCAAATATCTGATTAAACTTTGTTTTGTTATTCTTTTTATCTATTTTTATTAACAATCATGTGTGTTATTTCTTGCAGATTGTCGAGAATTTCATCCCAAACGATTTCCTCGGAGCTGATCTGCGAGTTGGTAGTGCACGTCACCTCATATTTGCCACTGATGTGCAGCTGGAGATTCTCAGCAGTGCCAGAACCTGGTACCTAGATGGGACTTTTAAGGTATTTTGAATTCATTATTTCCCTAATACTAAGATCACAAGTAATTTAGCAATGAATGGACTATGGAGATATATCTTTATTTGGTATGTTATGGGTTTACCAGTTTATTCCAGATAATCATGTATCCTCTTGTGTATACTTTCAGGTCGTTCGAGCACCATTCTATCAGATGTTTTCTGTTCACGCATTCATCAAGAGCGGTGACTGCATGAAGCAATTATCCCTAGCATTTGTTCTAATGTCCAGGCGCACGAACAGAGATTACCAGATGGTCCTCCAGCACCTTAAAGACCTGCTGCCATATGCCCCACGTGTGCAGCTGATGGTTACTGATTTCGAGAAGGCCATATGGAATGGAATCCGCCGAGTCTTCCCCACTGTAGGGATCCGTGGATGTGTGTTTCACTTGACACAGGCGATATGGCGTAAAATACAAGATATTGGTCTTCAGGTAGGTTTATATTTTATATTATATTTAATATACTCAAACACTCAAATATAAACCGTTCATATAGCCTTTAAATTAATAATAAACAAAATCATTCATCTGCTTCATTTATCAATGCATTTTGGTCATTATATATATTTTTGTGTTTTATAGGTTGCCTACAGAACTGACAATGCCACCCACAAGTTTCTGAGAAAAGTGATGGCCCTGGCCTTCTTACCTGCGGCACATATTGAAACTGCTTTTGACCACCTTCAGACATTTGCCAGAACGGAGAAGACCCAACAGCTCATGGATTATGTGGAGACCACTTGGGTGAGATCCAACTTCTGGCCAGTGGAGACCTGGAGTGTGTTCGAGCTGGCAACACGGACTAACAACGACTGTGAGGGATCGCATCGGAGGTTGAACACAAGAGCCAATGGTGTCCATCTGCCGTTCTACATCCTCATCCCTCTCCTCCATGCCGAGGCATCCCAGCTACCCCTACAGATCCTCCTTGTTGGTGAAAAGAAACTTTGTCGCTATCAGCGGCTGTCCACAAGATCAAAACAGGCCAAGCTCTTCGAGCTGTGGGCAGCCTGCAGGGATGAAGACGTGACCCTGAGTCAGCTACTACGACAATGTGCTAAGATCAACGCCCCCACCAATGGACCCCATCGATCAACCTGGACCAGTATTACGTATTAACAATGTCTCCTTGATCAGTGCTAGTGTCATGGTGCTATACCTTATGATTATATTTGTTATACAATAAATTGAAGGTGCATATTATGATTCAACAACTGTGTGTGTCTTCTTCTTTTGTATTCCCCCCTGAGAACACTGCCAAACTACTTGACACTAATGTCGAGTATGCATATGTGTACCATAGAATATCATATTTTTTTAGGGGGGGAAATGGCAAAACTGGGGGGGAAGTGACTCAAAATTTTGGGGGGGAGAATTTCTTTTTTGGGAGGAAATGTCGGGGGGAAATGGTTTGGGGGGAAGTGTCTAGCATTCCTACCGATACATCTCCCACATGCCGTTTTCATATTCTTCGTCGCCGTAGTCGATATTGTTCTCGTTGGTATCGAAATACTTATTCTCCGAAGATCACCCGCGGCGGACACGTGGTTCCCATATTCTGCATTCAAGATGCATTGGCCATAAACCGACTTTTAGTACACGTGATCGGTCATTCTCAGGAATGTAAATGCGACATCCAACTTTGTCATTGCACACTTTGTTATGTATTACCTGAGAATTCATTATTCTTAGGTCCCGATCTTTCGCGTAGTCGCGGATGGCCTGCGTAACGTCGTCATCAGACGTTTCACTGCTCAATTGAATGTTTTCAATGTACATATATGTACCCCCTTCTCGTCTTACATCGCTCAGTTTAAATTTTGATTTCCTTGGCGAGTCATTGGAAGTGCTCGTTTGTTCCGATATTTGTACTGATCGGCGTTTTCTGCCTTTCTGATATAACCACGGCCCTGGTTTACCAGCAGCATCGTCGTAGGTTGTTTCGTTTACAGCGCTCGCTACATCAGACATCGTGCTGGAATTCTGAGTGTCGGTTTCGTCAATAACGATAAAGGCATTGCCTACACTACCATTATTCTGGTTACCGGCACGCGCAGACAAGTCTTGCCCCAAACGACCTATTTCGCCTACAATGGAATCACTCCGGGGTATCACGGCGGAGTTACTCCTCGCCATACCAGTTGTTCGCTCACTGCGACCTGTTGGCGCGTTGTCGCTCTGGATCACAACAGGATCACTTAGCTCACTACAGCTCACATTCAGGTGTTCATGACCGGCAATTAATGGCGATCGTGACAATAAACCGTGCATATTTGAAATTTCCTTCACAAAATAAAGTTCCATGCCATCGATCCTAGATTTGAACACACCAAGTTCAGTGCATGTTTCTTTTCTTGTTCTGCAAGATCAGTCTTTAATGTCAATAGTTTCTTCTCTTTTTCTGCAAGACTGTGTCAATGAAGCTAGTCGAGACTCATAATCTATGAGTTTTTCATGACACTGTGACACGCAGGCTATTTTGTTTGCTGGATTTACAGTACCCCTATAAACAGACCCAGTTTCTGTATGTTTACTGAAACTTTGTACCACACTCCTGGGAAAGACATTCTCTAATCCGCTGGCAAAAACATGTAGTTCGTAGATGTCTATGGACAGAGAGTTACACACATTTACACCTTTTCTGTTTATGAGTTTCAAACCCGGAGAGTATTCACTTTGTATGTCCATGCCCTGGTTTTGTTCGAGACGAATCACCGCATGTTTGAAACAAATTTCCCGAGTTTGTGTCAATTCATCTTTGTCGCACTTTTCGATTAAGTTATTCACTATATCTTGTTTGTTCTGTTGCCGTATGTGGAGTAGAATATCGCTCAATTTTTCTGGTAAATCCGGTAGTTTAGGGGGAGCGTCTTCGCCCAACACGTCCTCGTCCGCCACCTTTTTTTCAAAAGGATATATGTGTATATGAAATTCAGTCAAAAAAAAATATATATATATTTCTTTCTTAGGAAATATCATCTCATCTGACATGTTCGGCCAAGCCTTTTCGAAGGTTACTAATTTCCCCTTTTTTAATCAAATTCTACAAATAAGAAACATATATTGTCACTAAGTCACTCCGAAGGTGATTTAAGTGCGAAATTCCGGAGCTAGTTCACTAAACAAGGTCTGCGTGTAAGAGAATGATGTCGAATTCTCGTTATTATCTTTTGATACATCAAATTATTGCATTCGCGAAAATGACTGCCAAGTTAAAGTCAATACGAAAGGTATCTAAGTATCAAAATCTAACTAAAAAAACCCTCCAGGAAATCAAGGCCCTAGCGTTTGACAACGAGGTCAACTAGATCGCTTTTACGATCAGTATCTGCTTATATATGACGTAGTTCCATGCGTAAAACTGATTGACAAAGTAACGTGATTTGTGAAGTGTAGAACCAGTAAATTCGAGCAGAAATGGGATCTATATTGAGAGAATGATGTCAAATGCAATATGTTTCTGCTCATTGTCTGCTGATACACATAAGTATTGAATTTATGGAAGTGATTAATGCTAATCTACAGGGATTCTGAGTGCCGAAGAGGACGGGAACATCAATATCAGCGAAGCAAGGACCTGGCGTGCGAGAATGAGGATAGAGAGGCTGTGTTCCGAAAGAGGATCATTCAAAATAGCTATGTGCCAAATTTTATGCTTGTAATCGAAAGTGCACAATGTAACTGCACAACTATGATGTATTGTTCACGCACAGGGTTGTCTAACTCATTATATACTAAATAATCATTTCTGTTCCTACGAAGTAGGCTACGATTTGCAAATTGTCCGGTAATGAGTGAGTGAGTCCATCCGAATCCTTTCATCGGCACAATAAGGAGAACCGTTGACATTAGAACCTTGATTTTTGGCAAGAAGTTGCATTAGGGGACTGTTACCAGCAAGTTTCGAGCTGACCTAGTTTTGATGAAAATTTCTGGTGAGTTTTGATGAAAATCACTGGTGATTCTGAGTTGGGAGGTGCCCAACTTAATATGGGCAGGATTTCAACTGGGGGTCCAAGAGTTAAGTGCGCGTCGGAGTCCTTATGCCTACCCTACTTCGTAGGTCCTGTGACGTTATTCACACTGTTCACATGTATTATAAAACCAGTTGCCTATCAAGTCAGTTTTGAGTATTATCAATGAGTCGGTATAGCTCAGACAGTAAGTGCAACTCCAGGGATTGGAGGGTCTTTGTTTCCATTCCCACAGAGGATTAAATTATTCTTCCTTTCAAACTATATTTCCATATATGCGAATTGCTTGGTAGGTAAAGTTAAACATCATACCAAATTGTCATTTCTAAAAGTTAAAGATCTTTATCTGGCGAACGTTGGTGAGTTGTTCCCTTGAAACGTAATTGTTGCGTTTGTTTTGATGAAGCAAGATCTATAATTCCATACCCAGCATTATTCAACGTTAATCATAATGGCAATGCGTTACTTTTCTACTTCTTCACCAATTTGTGAATCATCTAGATTGGGTAGATGGAATGATTACTAGAAGTAGTGAGCTTATTTTTCTACTTACTAAACCAGTCGCCTATGACTGCACGCAAATTAGCTGAACCACTGACAAGTGTATATACATGTACATACTGTTCAGTGAAAATGGTAACATCTGAAGACAAAGACTGATATGTCGACCGACAGCTTTAAGCGACTGAAGTTTCCTATGTGTTGACGTAAGAGACTTGAAGTCTTGATGGAAATCAACAAAGCAATAATTCATTCCATCGAATATAGTTGCAAATGAATTCAAACGTGCCTGAAGACAGGGTTGTCATGTGAGATCGGAGGTTGAAAAGAAAAGTGTGGCAGAGATCACACACTCTTAGCGCATGCGTATTTCAAGAAGTCACAAGAGGAACAAGAGGAAGAAGAAAACGCGAGCTTCTCGTAGACCTGCGTGACGCAGGTAAAAAGAGCTATATATCATATATCAAATATTTCGATATAACAAGGGAAGTCTTGTGGACTATATAAAAGTTGCAATAATAAAAAATTCGTATTTTTCTCCACGAAATCATGCATTGAGTTCTAAAGTCAACCAACCCTATTGTCAGTGCAAAAAAAAAGCCAGAGTTCAGGAGTTCAACCTAAGCCGTTATTGGCTAACCGGTAACATTTCTAAGTAGATGGAAAGGCTGTGCTGTGGTAACACGCACCGGCCAAATTCGGTTCATCTCGGCAACATTGTACATTTGGGGAAATAGAAATAAGTGTAAACGACAGTCCTTGCACAGCAGTATCTTTTATTTTCCTTCGAAATTGAACAATAGATACAGGTATCAAACTGATATTCTAATTTTCTTTGCATAGTTAACAGTTGTTGATCATTTAATATTGAATAATTCCTATTTCATTCTACGGTATTTGCTGTTCTTCACTATGTCAGGTTTGAGACATTCCACGGATCCTCAATGGTATACCTCAGGATGATGGTCCTCGCGCCATAAGAATGATAAGGGTTGTAACATGACTTCATATTTAGTCATTATTCAAACGATGTGCAAATGGCTGGTCGTTACGACCTAAGTACAATGATTTTCCTTCGTATAGGTCGATAAATGCATTAAAATTAAAGAAGAAAACTGTTGTAAAACTAAGCAAATTGAGATTAAAGTTTGGTAATTATAAATTGTTGCGCTTGGGATAAGACTTTGAGAGTTGGTTCTTTGAATAGAGAAAGCTGTCCAGGAACGAATTCTGCCACAGGAAGGAATTCTGCTCCAGGAACTGATTCTGCTCCAGGAAAGAATTCGGGAGCATGTCAGTCTACAAGAAAAAAGCAAAGAATAACTTATAATAATTATTCAGATTCATCGCGATGTACATTTGATAAAACCTAGCAGTCGAGGAAGCTTTTGATTGAAATCAGAAATGTCCATAAAAAAGGAAAATTATAATTAGCATAAGGACGAAAGCGACGAGCGTTGACAAAGTAGTACGCGCATGCAAAACTAACAGCCTCCTATTTTCGGTCGTGAATGATTTGATTTTAAAGTATTTAGGATCAATCGGTTAAAGTCAAACATAATTTCGTTGATTGCGAGATTTTCAAGTTGTCCTTTTACAAAACAGCTAGTACGGAAGAACCTTTTGGTTGCGTGAAAGAAGACTCAACTCTAGACTAGAGGAATTGGTTTGCTAAATAAATTTTAATGTAGGTACCAATTTTTTATATAAATTTTCTTTCATTCTTTGAGTTTCCGTGGATTGTTAATCTATCTCAATCAAACATATTTTAATTAACTGTATAGATTTTGGGATTGTAAAATCGTTTTCTCAAACAGATATAATTTCGTTCGAGTTGATAGGATTCTCTCGTCGATTTCAACAATTTTCAGTCCCATTACAACGACCTATTCATAAAATGCTAACAACGGTTCAGCCAGTCATTGATATATCCTCTTGGCGCTGAGAGCCAAGCAAGGACGATACAAACTCCATGTTGAAGCCGGACTCGATCCGGGATCGAACCTGAAAATTGCGAAGAGAGCGCTCTATTTCAATTCCACCACACGATGAGATAATTAAGATTCGATTCCAAATTGTTTTAGCGCAATTGGTTTATTAAACAAATTTTAACTTAAATACCAGTTCTGTGATTTATCTTCCATTATTAGACTTCCGATGGACTGTTGACGTCGTAGAGTATAGTTTAATATTTCTCGTCGCTGTATAACTGCAACATTACCTTAAATTTAATTTTCTTTCTCTCTCGAAGGCACGAGGACATCACATGATACAGGCCGTCTTTCAGAACGCAATCAATATGCGTTACTGGACGATCATTGATACGTACCTTTGTAAAAACTTTCTCTTGTTGACAGTAGTATGGGATAGTGAACACACCATTGTCTCTAATGCCATTTGTGATATCAGTCCAACCGATTGCGGTCAAGAAGGGGGCTGGAAATGAGAACGATGTATTGATCAATAGTTCAGAAGATAATAATGCCATATAAACACGCTATGTATGACAAAGAATTCATAGGCAATACAGGGCAATTCAACGCAACATACCAAGGTTGTGGAAAAAATAACTACGTTCTGACAAGCAGCCGTATGATACAAGAGTGCATTTATAAAACATCACAAGAACCCCCCCCCCAAAATATAGCTGTAATAATTTGTGTGTAAACCACGCTTTCATTGTGACTGTTCCTGTGAACATCTTGAACGACGTGCTCATTCAGGCGCTAGCACCGGCTTGAGCGGTCCTAGATACAAATATGCACGGACAATGATGTAATAGATCTACGGTTCATATGATGGAAAGTAATCAAACGCAATATTAGACCTAAGATAAATTGACTCCGAAGATTGATGTATGGTGGTACGTGATATGATTTCTATATATTTCGGCAATTATTTACGCCATCATCAGGATGCTTACAGAAGCATATAAATACAGTGTGAAAGAAATAGTATAAAAAAACATCAGTATACAATAGTATAATTGACCAATGAGGACACAAAAAAAATTGCCTTGAATGATATAAACTCATGTCAGTTTAGTTAAAGGCAATAAGGTCTTTTGGGGCTTATAACCCGGGATTTAATTTGGAAGATCTAGTTTTTATAGTCCGGGGTTCTTTGAATAACAATTCGTTCCAGTTTTAAGCAAAGGCTATTGTTTCGACAGCTTGTAACAACAAATCAGCAGTAAGCTGGAAAAGTCAGTGTTGTTTGTTTGGTAGTCTACCAGGCAGCCCCATTAGATCCCCGATATGTTGAAAATGTTTACAGTACAGAACATGTGATCTGATCTCACTATTCCCCTGTGCATGTTCTTCTAACCGGGAATTAAATTACGGGTTAAAAGCCTCAAGTATTTAGAGAAATTGGCATGAGCTTATATTATTCCAGGCAATTTCTGTTGTGACCTCATTGGTCAAGTTTTGATACTATTGTATACTATTGTTTTTGTATACTATTGTTTTTTACACATGCTTCTGTATGCAACATGTGCTCATACGATCCTGACGATGGCGTAAATAATTACCGGAATATAGAATCATATCACGTATCATGGCTTCAATCTTCGAAGTTACATTTATCTTAGTTTATTATAAACTAATCCGTGGACCAACTGGTTTTTGCAACATTAAAAGGTTGGTGGAAAACGATGCCGGAATATTGACAAGATGTCATATGATCAAACGACAAATATACTGACCGCATATACTTCTAAAACATCACAAGAATCCAAAGTGATCTCTGTGAGGATTTGTATCCCAGTTACGCTTCTATTGTGACTGTTCATGTGGATATATTGAATGTCCCGATTACACGGCTCCCAACACATGCTTGAGCGGTATTTCATACAAATATTTTAGATAATGTTATAGTCCAATCAAGTGATCTTTTGGAAAATGATGAACTATGTGACCGTCAGATAGTCAAAACAAGGCCCAAACGTGGAAGTATTTATTGAATGCAAGTTCGTATTCAGAGAAATACGTGTGAGATCCGACGTCGACCAAGCGCTTCATAATCCATCATGTTTACAAGTCACAAAACTACAATCACAATGATTTGTTCAGAGGGTAAGTCTGGGGGATGAAACATCCAACAACAGTGACAAGGTATACGCGTTATCTATAGTTACGTATACGTATTATCTATATTCAGGAATACTTTTTGTCTATTCTACCGAAATAACTATCTATATATTATTTTTTCATGTTTTGAAATAACTTTAGCAATACTACGTTTGCTATCACAACGTGCGCAAACCCCGCGGACACAAGAGGAGCTTAACTCGACTGACGATTCAGATGTGGTTATCTCCATTTGAAATTGTGACTGAAGGCCTGGTCAAGCCTCGCCGCGCTGTTGAACCGGCCAACTTGTTGTAAAATTTGCATTTTGTTACAGTGTGATAAACCCTGGTAAAACTGCATGCAGAGACAACCCGTCCTGTCGCAACTATGAAAAAATGCTAAGTTTTGAGGCCAATTTAATACAATGACTCAACGTTGGACAAAGCGAAATGTTGAAACAGCACAAGTTAACTTTTTTGTTCAAGGAAATGCTTCGTGGGCTCGAATGTATTTAAACTATTTGATGGTGTTCTAAATGATTTCAAAGGCGACGCTGACTTGCCCTACAATATGTTGGGGTTTTGCACAGTAAATAGATACCTCCTGTTACAGAACTGATTTTAGGGCTAACATGGCGGTCTGGACGTCAATAACTGCGAACATCAATCTTTAGACAGTTTAATAGTTTCGGCAAAACGGGTGACCACTGCAAACAGTTTAAACCTGTATCACGTTGTCGTGACAAAAGTAAAACAGTTTACGACACCGAGCGAACAAATGATATAGCAATGAGTATAAGCAGTCCCACTGGTTACTCACCCAATCTTTTAGATCCATACGCGATTTCTGCAATGGGAATACAGTCCTCAGTAGAAGTGATGACAGTAGTAATCTTCTTGGATTCATCCTGCATCACAAACGATCGGGCTCTCAAACTATTCTGTCCCGCTCCATAGTAAAATGATCTAACTTCCCTGGCCTCCTCTACCCAAAACATAAGATATCGAAAATATACATCAAAATCAAATATAATGAACAATAAATCAAATTTTATTTTAAGGATACGGCATGAAGTATTTCTTCCAAAGGGAGAGAGAATTAAGGTTTAAAGTCGCGTTCAGCAATATTTCAGCTAAAAAGCGACGATCAAACAAAATTCTAAATATTCTAATACAAACAAGTCAAGGAGAGAGGGAGAATTAATGTTGAACATCGCGTTCAGCAACCAGCAATCCAGAGGCCATACCTGAAAAATACCCAAAGAAATAATAGCAAGCGTCAGATCCGACATTCAATATTCAACCGTCGTTCATAAATGAATATCCGCGTCAATAATCGAAACACCTATTTCGTGTGGCAACACCAATTCGAAATGAGTATATATGAAATAAAAATAATGAAAACACAAGATGATTTCCTACAAGAGATGAGTGTTCAACAGATTCGAATGATGTCAGCAAGAGTCCTAAACATAAAATCCCAATCACTGGCCATTATCCCAAGTCTGACTCCTTTTCTGAGTGATAAAGAAGACCGCGGACAAATAATTATTGCGTGCAATTTCAATTTTCTGTTCCAAACTTATTGATGAGCTGTGTAGACATTGCTCATGTGCATACCAGAAAAAAAGTTGATTGGATACACACCGCCCACCCCAATTTACTACCTTTTCCGATCATCGATCGGTACCCCTCATTTCCTGATGTCACATCTGCTTGTTATTCCCCCAGGAATCTGTGTTTGAACATGTCTCTCGGTTATTGATGCTGAAGTAAAGGCGCGACATTTAGCATTCAGCCGTTATTCACAAAACTATTTTCGGCATCAAGTCAGCACCGTGACGTAACAGAACAATATCGCGGATTGGTTGTCAAACAAAACTACCGAGCATCTCCATTCTAATTGTTTACAATTTTGAGAAAAGTACCGCACACTGGAAGCAAGTTTTTGTCTAATCCAACCCTGGACAAAAGACCGTTTTATCTCCATGTAATTTACATAATAAACAGTCACAATCAAAGCGTGCATTGAAAAATTACACAATATAAACTACATTGAAAATTCAGTATGCTCAAATATATTTGTTAGTGATAAGGATTTGTCCAACAGAAAAATATCATCATTGGAGCGATATGCAAGAGGTGGGAAGACTCGACGATGTTTGGTGATTAAAGAGCAACCATATGACTCTACAGGAAAGTATTCGTCGACACCTAACATTCAGTCCCGAGAATACGGTGGATTCTCATGTCCTGCTGCAATCATTGAACACTTTAAGCACTTCCCCGTACTAATAAAACCATTTTTTTTTATGCCCGACTCGAGATATGAAAATACCATGTGCAGGCCGTTTTGGAATTTTACTATCCAAAAATGGGTAGTTTGCTATACAGTTGAAATAATGATGTTCCATCCACACTATCATTGGTTTTCAGTGAAGGGACAAGGGGAATATTCTGTAGACGGCAGCTCTGCACTGAATGCCTGATCTGACACCAACAAGACTTTACCTGGAATACATTTCTGAAGTCGGGGTAGAGGACTAGTGGCCCGGCATGTTCGCTGCTGCTCGTCAATACTATACATCACGTTCTATAAAAAAGAAAGTACCAATAAATTAGGGTAAACTCCATCTTAAGTTAAACATTGATTAGTGGTAACGATTAGAAGAGGAATCTATTCCATGTCTCTGCTAAGATCTAATACATTAATGCGGTTTACTTATAAAAATAAATATAAGATATGACGTCATTCATGAAAACGTTTTACCGTACCCACTTACAACTATCTTGTTAGTAAAAGATGTATGCCACATATAATAATATAGGTGCAGACAGCTACAATAAAAGCGCGAATTGAAAGCAAACCATAGCAGAAATCACTTTTTAGTTATTTTGATGTTTGAAATATATAATGAGTATTTTACCTGTGGGGTGAAATGACTACTTGTAAATACATGTACGCCGGAATCTTTTTCCAGCACCGTTTTGTTGTGTCAAACGTATGAAATAGTCAGAATTTGTAAACAAAATATCTAAATTAGCCATATTTTAAAGCTGGTTTTTCTGAAAAAAATATCTTAGTTGCTCAAAGATAATTTCCGTACACAAAAATTCAATGTTTCGATTCCGCATTGTTTTCCTTAAATGAAACATTTGAATAATGCAAAGGAGAAACTCAATCACACTTGCTGAATTTGACGATGAAGTTCAACATGTCGAAAACGGACATTTAAAATGTCCATAGTGATTACGTTTCGACGTGTATAAACCGTTGAGCTTGTAAAATTTGGGTACCACCAATTTAGATTTGAAATTGCACTATTTGAAATTTGGATGGCAATATGGCAAGCCGTTTCACTATTTACTCTATTATTTCACATTCTTAAAAAAATCACAGAAACATATTTCAACATATTTAAAAGAGAATAACACATATAGAAATGCTGGCATTTCTTTTACACGTGTGGCAAACTTGTACATATAATGAAATTTGCCATACATGTTGCATAGTGAATTTGTTATATATGTGCAAAATTTTTCCACATCTACACACAGTTTTAACAAAGATTTGTACATACTATTTTATTTCACAACTTAAAATATTTTGCACATATGTCAAGACAACATGTCAAAGATATGTACACAATTATTACAGCCGTGCAATTATTTCACGTATTTGGAAGCTTCACACACATGTGGATAAGCGTAATATGCAGATGTAAACTTCTTGTATATATATATATTTGTAAAATAGATAATTTATTTAACATATGTGCAAAACCTCTCCACATACTGTTTTAGGCAGGATCATTTTCTATTTACTTGGACACACGGTCATTTTTGTAAGTTTATTGATTCTGTGAATATTTCGCGGAAAATTGTCAGTAGATGTGTTTCCTTTGCTCAGCTCTGATAGGTGATCAACCTGAATCGTAACTGCAATAATGTTCCATTGCATATTCAAACGATTTCAGTGTGAATCAATAACAGTTTTGTGGGTTCGAGCAACGATTGAAAACAATTATGCACCGATTGACAATGAACACCTGTATACAAGGCACCCGTGATGGTCGTTTATCAAATTCAGTTTGATAGAGTCGCTACTCATACTCCTAAATACTAAGATTTGCACTAGGTGCTCGATGTGAACAAAAGCTGAGCTTGTGGAACGATCGTACAAGATCCCGCATTTGGGGCTGCACACCGTTGTAGCAGCTATACCGTCACATTCGACACATAAACGCAACCTGTGGAGCAACCGACGGCCACAGCTATATATATTATATCTTGGCATCGAAAAGGTGTTGATCTTTATCATTTTTATCAAGACCAACTTGGGATCGATTCGCATTGACGTTTTGAGGATTTTACTAATTATATGGCATGTGTTATCATCAAAATCAAATAATTCCTCAGAAATCCTTCCATCGGTCCAAGTTTGAAAATTTTCCGGACGCACTAACCATTTGGGCGGGGACTTTATGTATACAAAATTTTCCAATAAATGTTTAAAACTGTTATACATATGCTAAATATGTTCAGAAGATTTAACTTTGCCTAGAAAACATGTATATACAGATCTTTTCCACATAGTTTTAATTACATTACTAATCAATGAAACGGCTTGATCTATCTTCAGTATCTTGCTTCAGCAGAAGGAAGATATACTGATGAATTCCTAAACTAAGTAAAGCTAATTAGAAAAAAAGAGTTGGAAACTATTTTACCTGATTGTAATCCAAAATCAGCTTCTGTTTATAGGGAACGCCATTGATGGTCACGTTGATGTAGTTAGCCACCTTCTTGGACCAATAGTCAAAAGAAACCCGGACAGAACCCTGTAAAGACAAATGTTTTCATGGGTTAACCATACCAAACATATGGAAATGTGCAACAGGAAATTATTGTCGGGTTCAGTTCAAACTGATGAAACACAAGCATCAGTCACTTTACCTGTTTGATATTTGGAAAGATTCACGTGTATCATGACTGCAGACCATATGCGTGCGATCTAACGAATGTAAATTACACTAGATGAGTTATTTGAGCTGATCTATCATCACAGCTCCCGAGCTAGCGTATCTAATTCCGCTTAAGCCGGTGCTAGGGGCCGGGTGGATATTTCATGTTCATATGAAAAGCTGCAATAAAAGGGCGACTGAGATACTAAGGCTTGTTCAAAGAATCCGCCATATTCTCGGTTCTGAATGTTAGGTGCCGAGGCAAGCTTGTAGATACATATGGTTGCTTTTTGGTCGCCATACCTAGTCAATTTTTCCCACCTCTTGCATATCGCTCCAATTTACACAACCTTCATAGGATATACATTTCCAATTCACATAACCGTTGCTGAATTTAATCCTGACCGTGAAATTGGGAGCTATTTCTTGTGATTTGGCTACTGGTTACTCCCTTTTTTCTAAATTTTTCAGTTGTTTATCGTCTAGTACATTGGCTATGATATGCCACGAGAGAATATTTCAAAGAGGGATTGGGGAAACAGATTGTCAACTGTCTCCTGAAGAGGCAAAAATTATTAGAAATAATGGCACACTGGTCGAAAAGAGTAGCATTCTTAAAGCCTCTAAACGGCTCTATTCACCACATTCAGTCAATATGGTATTGAATAATGACGGGAGTACCTACCAACAGTTTTTCAGCCGTTAGATACATGCAATATTATTGTTTTGATAAGATAAACTCCTATGGGTCAATGTTTTGCATGAATTAGTGGTCACTGTTCATATATAGCCGAACTCGAACAACTGATATACAATTACAAGCGTCTGGTCCGTCATTCATAATTCAGCCGTCGTTCATTAAAGAATATCCGCGTCCACAATCCAAGGACCTATTCCATATTCCATATAACAGTATTAACACCAAATTCAGAAGACAA